>CAUYRT010023029.1:0-52514 GCA_963574885.1 Lepilemur ruficaudatus
AGCCCATTATTCGAAGTGAGGTGACACAAGACCCGAAGAATGGGTTCCACTTGTACTCGCCATCAAATTGGTATTGACTGATTAACACTATGGTGCTCAAAGGGTGGGAGTGAACACTGGGGAATTGGGGGGTGGGGGGTAGACCCAAGGCTGAGCGACATGGGGGGGTCACTGTGGAGGGGTGGGAAAAAAGAAAAAAAAAAAAAGTTAAAATTTTTTAAAAAATAGCTATATTTAAAAGCAAAGAAAACCTCATTGTGAATCTGAACCAGAAGAGATATATGAAGTGGTAAGTGGGGCAGAGGCTGTGGTTTGCTGAGTACTGGATCTGTCAGTTGAGGAATGAGGTTCAAGTAGGAGTGGGGAACCTGTGGCCTTCTAGGTCCTCAACTGTGGCCTTTTGACTGAATCCAAATTTTACAAAACAAATCTTTTTATTAAAAGGGGTGGAGCAGAGAAAGATGAAGCTTTTCTTGCCTTCTTTGGTGCTTCTTGATATCAGAGGCTACTGGTTCCCCACCCCCATCCCTTAAATCCCTACATAAATTGAACTGGATTTCTTGCATCTAAGGCCTGGGCCAAGCCACCCGCTAGCTAAAGTATCTGCACTTGAACCATTCATAATCATTCTGCAGCATGGGAGTCACACATTCCTGCACAGATCATATTCTGGCCTGAAGGCCCCAGGTAGGGAGTGATGTGTAGTCAACTCAAAACTTGAGACAGAGAAAATTCAGTGAAGAGCAAGAGAGACAGAGAGGGGAGACAGAGAGAGAGAGGAGAGAGCAAATTCCCAATCAAGAAAAGCTTGTAGGTTATTATTAAAAGCTAGTGCCAAAATGGACAGCCAACAAGATCAAAATCAACTACTGGGAGATGAATTCAGTGTTGACAAAATGAAAATTGTAAAGTAATCTGAAAAAGACTTTACAAGCAAATATATTAAGAATCTCAAAGGAATAAAAGACTGAATTATACCTACTAAAATAAAAAAAAAAAAACCTAAGAAAATCCAAAAGAAAACAATCATAAATTAATTAAAAGAATTTATTTTTGAAAATTCAAAAGCAATAATAGATGAGTATGAAAGAACCAAATAGAAATGCAGGATTTTTTTTTTTTTTAGGGGGGATTGAAAACCTTAAGAGGTAGGAATAATATCTAGACAGAGATAAAGAAAAAATTCATGATTTAGAAGGTAACACCAAGGATTTCCTCCAGATTGAAAGCCAGAGATACTAAGAGTTTAAAAAAATATATATTAAAGGAAGCTGAAAACAAACAAACAAAAAAACTAGGAACAAATTAGGAACTCCAAGATATGTCTAATAGTAAATCCAGAAGAAGAGAACAGAGCAAATGGTCAGGAAGAAATATTGAGGATAACATGATGAGTCTTTAAAAAAACTAAAAAAATAATAACGTACACAGGTCCTGAGAAAGACAGAAACAAATCTCTATCTAGACATATTGTGACAAAACTGCAGAACATCTGTTGTAAAGAGAAAACTTTATCATCTACCAGAGAAGTGACAAATTACCCACAAAGAATAAAGTAAAAGTGGCCTTCTGACCAGCGAAAATGATCACCAGATTACAAAGTAACAATATTTTCAAAATACTGCAGGGAAATAAATGTTACTCCCAGAAATCAATACAGGCCGCATTATTATTCAGGAATGGGGCAAAATAAATGCAGTTTTATATATACAAAAGCAGATCACCCACACACTCTCCTAGAAAGAATGACTCTGGGCTGCATTTCACAAGAAAAATATAAAGAGAGGCAAGGAGTGATTAAAAGAAACAATGGTCATTACAGAAATTGGAAAATTACATTAATACGTTTAATTACCTAATTTCTTTTAAAATAATTGTATTCTCTAAAAGCAAGATGAAATTAAAATTTAAGACTATAATAGGAAGTACGCAGGGATTCAATAAGTTCCTTAAGCATAATAAGTTTATTTTTTATTTGAGCAAAAGATAATAATAAAAATACACAAATATTTCTGAACATATATGGAATAAGAAATACAGCTTGAAACCTTTTAGTTAAATTTGGAAATTTAACCAATATAAAATTCAAATAAATAATTAAATACCAAATATTAGGAAAAAGGGGAAAGGAGCAAGTTAATATATGTGAATCACATAGCTAGTGTTTCAATTAACAAATAGAAGTATAATCATATTATCTAGACATATCGTTTTGTTATTTACAAAGGGGTGCCTCTGTGGAATATGGAAAAGCTTTAGAAAGGGGAGGAATAGAAGGGCTTTTTGGTATAATTCTTCCCTACTATTTCATTTCTTACACAATTTTCTTAATAAAAGTAGAAGAAAAATTAAGATGATGTAAAATGCTTGTGAAAGTGACACTTTTGCTAAAATCCACCCACACTTAACTTTCATTGATGTCTAAGGCTTTTGTTTATTATAGAATTGTTTCACTATTAAATTGGGCAGCATTTGCTTTTATGGGATGCAGTTTGATATCATAAGTAACATAATTGTCTCTATTTAGTTTAAAAGCGTCCTTCCCTGAAAACCATTGGGTTTTTCTACAAGTAAATGTGGTCAAAATATCCCCTCTAGTTTGATTAAATCCTTCTAAAACTAAAAGAAGGAAGAGGAGAACACAACAAAATCACCTGGGTTTAGGACAAACATTAAGGTAAGCGCAGGAAAGTGCCAAAGTTCTCTAAATGGGTTCTCAAATAAAGATCTCTGAACTTAAAAGACTGAATTCCACCTAACTGAAAAGGAAACTCTAGAAAAGGTAAAAGAAATTTCATAAATTTAGATTCTCTTTTGACATTGATCAGAGAAAACCATTTGATTGAAACTCTCTACTTTTCTTCAGAGAGAATTTTTAAAGCTATTTATGTATTTAGTTGGTTTTTTCTTATGTTCATTGTTTAAGTGCTAAAGTAATGGTTCTTTAAAAATTTAAACAATACCAAAAATTAAAAGGTAGAATAAGAGTACCCATAGTCCCATCATACAAATTCAATTTGTGTGAGTTTCATGTTTATCTGTATAATCATCATTCTTCTGCATTTTTAAAATTACCATTCATGGGATTTTGTTTGGTTGTTCTTAAAATTTCTTCTTATATAAGTGTAATCATGCCGTATACAAAATTCTGGTTTTTTAAATTAAACATTTCAATAAGCTGTTCAATATCTTTAAGTCCTTTTGAGAACTGCATACTTTATTTTTAAATACATAACTACTGCATTTATTTATTCAACAAATACATCCCATGAACTAACATATGCCAGGCACTGACTGTTGTAGGTGCTAGAGACAGGGAATGGAGCTTACACATTACTAGGAAGAAGTCAGTGCTAGAGATAATAAATAAGTCATTTATATCGTATGTTAGAAAGTGGTAAGTACTGTGGAAAATGTATAGCTTAGTGAGGGGGACGAGGTGCTGGGGCAAGTTTCCAATCCTAGGTAGAAAAGGAAGGCCTCACTGAGATGACATTTGAGTGATGATCTGAAATTGGCAAGAAAGTGATGATCCTTGATGATATCTGCAGGAAGAGTGCCCCAGGGCAAGTGAACAGCCAGGGCCAAGCACACCTGGCTTTGAAGAGGAAGAGCAAGGTGGCTAGACAAGGGGATCAAGGTGAAGAATAGAAGAGGCTCAGTGATGTAGTTTGGGGGTGGGGCAACTCATGTATGGTCCAAAGCATTTTTTTTTGACTCTTATTATAAGAGAAATGGGGAGCCAAATTCACTGAAATTAGTTTCAGTGGAAATTTGAGCAAAACCTTTAATACTAAAGGAGAAATAATTGGAGAAAACACTATATGCTGTATTGTAAAGAGGAAACCTTCAGGTAGTTTCAGGAAGGACTGAATGACCTTTCAATCTTTAACATCTAAAACTAGACTCTGTACAGTAACATTCTATTCAAAAATGCTTTTGGAAGAAAAATGTAATGTAATGGGGTTTGTCACTGAGTTATGACTCAGCAGGGTATTTAATCTGCCCTTGATTTAATCTTGAGACACTTGATGCCAGGGCATTCTGACTATGGCCTCTGCTATGGAATTCTCCATTCAGGGTGTCTTTTCATTTAAAATTAAATTGAAAAGTATCATTTGCTACTGGTTCCAACCACCTGAAAATGCAGAGATATATTATTGGGTAGCCTGCGTAGTACTTTTGGACTTCTCTCTTCTTTCTATATATTTTATGGATGGATAACCAGAGCAGTAAAGTCAACTGGATTTTGGCTTTACCATTGGAATGATAGTCATACAATTTTTATATTGTTATACTTTTGATTGCATTAATGATATTTGGAACAAACAAATACACATAAAGAATCTATGTGAATACCACTTCTGTGAGAGTGGTAAAAAGGATGCTTGTGATCCATTCTATCTTTTATAGTTGATGTGACCTGCATTCAGTTAATATTTATTGTGTACTTACTCTGTGTCTGAGGCTGTTTTAGGCACTACAGGCACAAAAAAAAAAATGAGCAATTTGTGGTTTCATAGAGTTTAAATGAACAAGTGAACCTAGTGTGATAAGTTCTATACAAGAAGTATACGACTCTATAGCAGCATATAGAGGGAGCATCTCATCCAACTCTGGAAGTGCAGTGTTATTCAGGGTATGTTTCAAATGCTTAAGTATACATGCATGCACACACAAACACAAGCTTGGATTTCCTTCTTTAAACTCCTAAGATAGCATGCCCATTGGATATTTTTCCTGGTGAACAGGCCTTTCTAACCATAGAAATGGGTCAGCTCTTCATTTTAAAGAGAAATTCAGGGGATTTCCTTGATAAAATAAAATGAACAGATATTTATCGTTTCCACCGACTTTGCCAAATTTACATGATCTGATTCTTCACTTCATGAGAAACTCCCTATTCCCAGCAGAGTTATAACCTGGGATGTAATTGCAGCAGCCACTACCAGGTTTCCAGCTATCTGAGGTCAAACAAATAGTTGACTTCACCATCTAGATTGCTAGCAATCATACAGAAATTGTATTACATATGGATGCCCAATGGGTACAAGTCAAGAGCCGTTGTAAGTTGAAGCCTTAAAGTTCTGCAGCAAAAATAATTTGGACAGATGGGATTGGGACTGTTAAATCAGCAGCAGAGGACAAGCCTCTGGGTACAATCACTGACGTGATTACATGTCAGCTCCACTATACTTGGGACCAATGGTCATGGAAGAAAGAATGTTCTTGGTGATTATTAGTTGTCTACTTGGTCTTTAGCCAGGATCTTATGTATTCCTAATGCATAGTTTTCCTATTTTAGCAATCATTTTTCCCCCATGAAAAACTCTTAACTTGTGTTTTGTTGGCAAGTAGTTGGGATTTTATTTTAGCAAACTCATGAAGTAGAAACATTTAACTCTTATTCCCTGGAAGAGAGAAAATGAGTCAAATACCAAGATGAAAATTCAACTCTTGCCATGTTGGAGGGAGTTGGAAGAATAAGTTCATGCTTTTGAATAGAAATTCCTCTATGAGCTAAAAACAAATACAAGAGGTCTTCAAAAGTTTCCTAGAGGAAGAGTCTATGTGGAGCCCTGCACTATGGGAGGCATTAGCCTCAGGGAGGAGTGATGTAAGACAGTTTCAGGCAAAGAAAACAGCTTCTGTTACCTGGAAGCAAGAGACAACAGGAAACAAATAAAGAAATGAAGAGGTGCAAGTTTAGTATGGGTTGAGTGGAGAATGTGAGAGTACAATATGCACTGAGAAGGTCTGCACGGCCATTTGCAGAATAAAAGGCCGTTAAATGTGCAGATTTGTCCCGGAGAATGGCAACTCATCTGAATCGAAATCATGAAAATTTTCAAAAAAACTAGCAGAACTCACTACAACCATTTTCTCGGAGATCAGAATGAGATCCAAATTTTAATTTTTGGCTCAACTTCAAGTCCTAAGATCTTTTCTTTCATGGAATATCACTATAAATAGAGGGGTAAATCTGACTATTTAACCCTACAAATATACTTTTGAAGACATTTTATGTGGACAAATCTACATATCAAAATGTCAAAGATATGATACTCTAAGAAAACAGTCTTCAGAGACATATTTTATAAAATGAGAAGTTCTTAACCTCATAATAAACAAAATCTATTTGTAATAGTTTTTTCCAATATTTAGATGATACACCATTCTTCTTGACTTTATCTTCCTCATATGTTACATTTGGTGGAATCAGATTAATTTAGCCTTCATGTATTTTGAAGTCACATACTAGGTCACCTTAAACTGCTCCTTTTTTTTTTTTTACTGAGAATATCATCTTAACATTTTCAGTGGAATGCAAATGATACCAGAAGAGTTGGTCTCATTTCTATTTCTCTACCCTGTGCTACCTGCTTGCCAGTAAGGTGTGTGCATGTGATAGTGGCTCAGAGTAGAGAACAGTGCATTTGACATTAGGTTTGAGGGATGGTGTCTCCATAATAGCTATAGTTTTCTGACACACGGATTTAGATACTTTACACACCATTGCATGCTGGAAAGAATGTGGGCTCTAGAGACTCAGATCTGAGCTTGACACCTACCTGTTTTATTTAAGACTACAAAAACTTAGAAATATTAATTGTATTAAGTTTCAGTCTTCTGATATGTGATGGGAATAAGTCCATCACTCCAGGGTTGTTATGGTTATTAAAAATTTAATGAATGTATATAAAGTATTTACAACATAGTTATGACTTAATAAAGAATAGTTTTGGCTAAATTAATCATTATTATTTATACAAACCAATGGTAAGTATTTTATGGAGATGAGTCAAAGAAATTAGAAGTCCTAAGGAAATATTTTTTAAAGAGATATATGATGCTTTGTTATGAATAAGCTAAAGAAAATTAAGAATGAAATGACCGAGTAAAATCTCATACATTGTAAGATCAAAATCCAAATGCTTCCAATAATACATGAATAGTTGCTGGGTATAAATGCAATAATGTACAATTTGAAAGATCTTAACATTTCTATAAAACCTAAAATATAGTTTTATTGCTTCTTTATTTCTGGGATTTTCTCATTGTTACATTGTGTGTTAAGCTCAGAAATTTCCTATGACTATGTTTCCATTTTTATTGGTCAAAGATTATTGAAGGACTTATGAATCAATAAGCATAATAAAAATGAGTATATCCTATGTTTGATATGATGAAGTTTATACAATTCTAATAATAGACAATACTATTTTAGTATATAGTATTATAAAGTAATAACCACATAATAAGTCATCTAAATTGTCAACCTAACCTCAGTAGGGTTGCTGTGCCCTACATTATGAACTAGAAAAGAAGTTGAATGCAGAATTGGATTCAGGACCGTGGTTTCTTAGAATAAATTAAGAGTTATTTTGTAGTCTTGATGAACATGCTATGTCAAGAACTATGAGGAATAACCTTAATTTAAGAGGATAGCTTTTTCCTTGGGTGAAATAATTCATATGACTTTGAAAATCAAGGGAGTAGTCAAAGGCAAATAATATGAATCTGCAATGGACAAATACAAAAGAATAATAGAAAAGGGGAAAACCTGAAATAAAAATTACCAGTTATCCAGATAAGAAATTGAACTTTATGTATCCTAAAGTATATTCTTCGGCTTATCTTTTTAATATAAATTTCATACACATACAAAAATAAACAAAAGAGTCCTAGTGTAATCACTCAGCTTTAGTAATTATCAACTGCTATCCAATTTTGTTTTACACACCAGCCACTTTCCCTCCCTTTTCTAGATTATTTGGAAGAAAACCCCAGACAGCATGTAATTTCTTATGTAAATATTCATTAAAAAGGATATTTTTTGAAAACATAACCACAATATCATATTTCACTTAATAACTAACAATATATTAGTTTCATCATATAACCAATTAGTGTTCAAATTCACTTACCTGTCTCATATATGTGTGTATGTATGAATTTATGTATGCACATGTGTATATATGTATATATGTTTATATACATGAATATATATAATTTGGTTTTTTTTTTAATCAGGATGAAAGATATTGACCTTTATATTGTAACTGATTGATACATTTCTTAGTGCCATGATATTTAGGCCTAGAAATTTGATCAGATTTAGGTTTAATTTTTGTGTAAGAATGCTTCATAAATTATGTTTTGTATAGTTTTATAATTCTATCAGGAGGCATATACTATCTTGTTAACACTCTCTATGGTATTAGGAGGCTTTAGATCATTGCCTATATCAAGGGTAAAAATACTATGGCCCATGGACCAAATTGTCCTGCAGGGTATTTTTGTAAACAAATTTTATTGGAACACAGATGCATTAATTCATTTGCATATTGTCTATGGCTTCTTTTATGCTAGAACAGAAGAGTTGTAACAGAAATCATATAAACCTCAAAGCCTAAAATATTTACATTCTGACCCTTTACAGAAAAAGTTTGCTGACTTCTGGCCTAAATCTATTATTTTGATAGATTACAAAAATGAGCATATTTTAGTTATGCCATTATTCCTTCCATTAGTACACTGGACTTCTATTAGTATTCAAGTAGCTGGACTCCTTCAATAAAGAGAAACTTTCTCTCATCAACTATTTGGTTGCCCTTAGGTGTAGATTGCATAAAAGGTATATTATTAAACATTTGATTTGTTAGTTTAAAAAAATTGATTTCTCAATATCCTCCGAGGCCAACAAGTAGTTTATTTGTTGTTTTAATATTATTATGGCCTCATTGATTTAAATATTTTAGATGAATTTCAATCCATTGCATGTTACATACTTGCTTATGCTAAATTGTCACAGCTTGGGCTATTGATAATATCTTCAAATAGGCTTTTGAGTCATTTTATTATTACACTGGTAGCCTTTGTTTCCTTGATTTGGTATGGCAAATGTTCCAGGAGTGTCTTTATATATCTGCCCAAGATGTGGAATCAGACATTTCCCAAAGGATTCTTGTATTCTTTTTGGTAGAAATGATATTTAGAGACCACTGTGAGGATCTAGAGAGTTGATTTCATCATTGTTTCTAGGATTTTTCAGTAGACAGAGCTAAGAAATATTTTTTATAAAACTTTTTAATGCATCATGAATACTTGTAATTCAAATTCAGGACTGCAGAGTTTTTACTTAATCTCATCAATCTTACCCCTGTGTCCTGTTTCTCCCTTGCCAAAACTTCCTAGTTCTCAACAGCACCAGTTAATTACTTGTTTTTTATTCCATAACACATATATAACAGTCTGAGAAGAAAAATACCAATTAACTAATGACATTTTTCTTTTTGTTTTCTTTCTCCCCTAGGTTATATATACAATCAAATATTAACAGAAGATATATATCATTAAATGTTACAAGTTTTAGAATTGTTTGGAATAATCCCTATTCTGTATTTTGCCACAAACTTGACCACAGAATTGAGTTTCATATGTTGTCATTAGCTTTCTTCTCTGACCACAGATTTTACTCATAACTCTGGCTAGTCATCTTAGGGTTTTTATTTTTCACCTCAACTAAGGCCAGAAAAAAGAGTGTTAATGGTGTTTTCTAAAATTAAAAAAAAATTATTCCAATAGATTTAGGGAGTACAATTTTTGTTGTTGTTGTTACATGGATGAATGATATAATGGTGAAGTCAGGGCTTTTAGTGTACCCGTCACCAGAAGAGTGTACATTGTACCAGATAAGTAATTTTTGATTTCTCATCCCTTTTCTACCCTTAGTTTTTTTCCTTAGTTTCCAATGTCCATTGCACCACTTTATGACAATATATACCCACGGAGAGGTGAGACCATGTAGTATTTGTTTTTCCATTCTTGAGATACTTCACTTAGCATAATGGTTTCCAGTTCCATCCAAATTGCTACAAAAGACATTATTTCATTCTTTTCTATGGCTGAGTAATGTTCCACGGTATCTCACATTTTTGTTTATGGTCTTTTGACTCTCCTTGACCCTTTCACAAAATATCTTCTCTCATTGGCAGAAGCGGTTCACCACTGAGCATATATTAATGCAATGGAGTCTGTATTTTTCCTTTTCTGGGATAGCCAGATATATTGGATGGGGCTGCTTGTATTAACATCAGTTTTAAGATAGAACTATAATAGGAGTAAGGGTACATATGGACATAATCTGTGTCTTTTATTGACTGGAGAATATGGCTTCCTAAAATCACAATCAATTATGTGCTACTACTCTTTAAAATGTAGAAATGTGGGAAATAAACCATTTAAAATGTATTATATTGGATGGAAACAATAAAAAACCCATATGATTTAGAGTAGTAACAAGGGGAACATAATACTTGATGGACCCAATGGTATTAACTACTTCCCCAAATAACTTTTATTTCTCATAGTCAATACAACATTTAGGTACGATTTTGCATATAAAAATTTTAATTCTTAGAAGTGAAATAAAACATGTCAATGTCAAAGCAGAATAATAAAATGGCTATTTAACAGCACTATGCATGCCAATAAATCACAGGAATCTCTCTCTCCCTTACTCGCTCTCCCTAGTGGGATAAACACGATTTGTCACATTCAGAGAATATTGTATACCATAGGAATAATCAGGACATATTGTTAGCTCCAATTTTCCATCATTTATTTTTCAGTGCCAAACAAAAGTAAACCTCACCACACAGTTTAGTCGTGGGTAGAAAGAGAATTAGCTTTTTAATGGGAGTTGCCGTTTTAAAAAGTGGCTCTTAAAAGTAGAAGATGGAAGGAAACACTGCTCATGTTAATGCGCAATTGTCCATTGTGCTTACTAATGCTATAGAAAAGCCTCTTTAAAATCTTTTCATTACTACATATTTTGCATAATGCCTATATTAAAAATCAATGTACTATTTGCCTCTGGAAACACTACAGCTGATCTCTAAGTCAGTTTGAAAGAAAACTGAACTCAATGACAAAGACTGATTCTTCATCCATCTGATATGTCACGCCGACAAATGGTTTTTTTTGTGCACTCTGTCAGTGTCTTAATCAGTGTTGACAGCCCCCAGCACCAACTCAGCTCTGAAAGCCCTTCTCACACTTAGTCCTTCGACTTGTATATATTGTAGAGACATTCAGATGAGGCATGATAATACACATGATTTACATGATCCTGTCAATTCTTGCATTTGTCACACATCAAAATCACATAAGATGAATTTCTCCTTTATTGCTGTCTAAGCTACTTAAAGAATAAGTTGCAAAGATAGTATTTCTCCTAATTTCTACCCAAAGCTATTTATTTGAGGTTAGAATTTTTATAAAAAGAGGTTTGTATGAACTTGTTAGTAGAATTTTATAGTAAGTAGGTTCTCATACATAGATGTTTATATACAGACCTTTTTTTATTGTTTTTGACTACTAAATATATGTAAATGATTGCATGGGGTTATGTGAGTCAAGGTTGAATATGTGTTTGCTTTATTAAAAGGACTTTTTGGAACCATGTAAATTTAAAAGCTTTTGGGTAATACATACATATGAATGAAAAAATTTTGATTTAGGACTTGGCATACTATCTATGTATTTAAGATTAAAGTAACATCATACAAGGGAACACTGTAGTATAAAACTGAACACTGTATATTTATTAGTTTTAAAATGTAGATTGACTTGTGTCTTTCTAATAATGGGCCCACGAACTTCACAATAGGATAAAAATTGGGGCTATAATTTTCTTCTTCAGAGATACAGACCTCCATGATCCAAGAAGAACAAAAGAGGCTTTCTCTGTTCAGTGAAGAAAAGATGACATGGGTAAATGAAAGTTTTAATCTGTAGTACGAGATGTAACTGAAGTATCCAAAGAACTTAAAACAGTCACCTAAAATACTTCCAGAACTCACAGAAGAACTAAATTACATGGCAGAATATAACTAAATGCATATAAATGAAAAAGTTTTGCCATTAAAACAAGGGTCTTTTAATTATGTTTACATTTAAATACTTTCTAACTAGCTATGGCATTATGGATAAGTTAATTAATCTCTCTATGCCCCAGTTTCCTCAGCTATAAAATGGAGCTAGGATTAGTAATTGCCTCATAGGTACATTGTTAAGATTACATTAGAAACTTCATGAAAGCTTATTAGAATAGTAGCCAGCATATAGAATGTGTTTAATAATGTTAGCTATTATTATTATCATACAAGAAATATATCATTAGAAAATATAGTGAAAACCTGTCTCATTAATGTTGGAAACAAATATTATAAAATACTGGGAAATAATCTCAGCAAGGAATGCATGGGAAATACAGCAATGAACACTATTTATTTGGGTGATGGGCACACTAATGGCTCTGACTTAAAGCATTATAAAAGTTATCCATTTAAAAAAACATTTGTACCTCCCTAATATTTTGAAATTAAAAAAAGGAAAAAAAAGAAAGAATCCACAAAACTGTATTTAAATGAATAGAAATATTCAGTGTGTATAAACATGCCATTTTTCTCCCCAACTGAATTAAAAGTGTGTCACAATTTTAGTTAAAATAAAGGGGAGTATTTGGGGAAATCTAATAGAGTATTTCTAAAAAATGAGTTGAAAGTTTGGAAAATACGTGGGAAAAACAGTCATTAAAGTAATTAGAAAAAAAGAAGGGAATCAATATACATGTTAATCATGGAATTAATATAATGTCACAATAAAGAAGAAATCAGAAATGGAAAGAACAGAATAGATAGTCCTGGTGTATTATTAACAATTAAATCGATCTATGTGAAATTACTGACATTTAACAGTTTTTGACCCACAAAATTGGCAATTTCATATGGCTCCCCATAATATTTGCTATCCATAAAGGTAGCATTTAAATGAGTGGAAAAAGATAAAATAGTCAATAAACAATGCTTTGAAAGTTAGAAAAACATCAAGTCAGGGCTTTATCTTAACATAATTTTAGATGAGTTAGAATTAAAACTTATATTTTTATAGCCAAACTTTTGCTTGCTGCTGGCAACTAATATATTTGACAGATAAGAATGGCTATGTTATGGTATACTGATGTGATGGAAAATTATATAGTCAATAATAAGGGTTATTCGGAAGAAAATTAAAAACATGGAAAAATACTCCTCATGTAATACTGGAAATAAAGTAGAATGTACTATTTTATAAACAAAATGTTCCAAATCTAACATATATTTAAAGTAACTTATTAAGACTAGGAAATTTATGTACTAAAATCTCTTTTTATGTTATATTAAAACAAAATAGATATATAAATATTATTAGAATGTTAACAGTGTTACAACAGCTGTAGAATTTCTCTGGCATATCCTTAACTTTTGTCTATATCTGTCTTATATTTTTTAAGAGGCAAAACATTATAGAAAGAATTTAAACCACTTCCCTTTTTGTCTCTTTTTCTACACTGAGGAAATCTGATCTTGAATTAAGTGTGTCATCCCCAAATAGGCCTTTATAGTTTTAAAAGTAACTATTGTTAAACAGTATAAGATATTTTCACATTTTTCTAATTTTTATGAAATACTATCATAGTATATATGTATCATTTCTTATAACTTTAATGTGATATAATTTATAGATCATAAAAAATCCCCATTGTAAGTGTACAACTCAATGATTTTAGAATTATTGTACACTGTGCAACTATCACCATAATCCAAATTTAGAACTATTTACTTCACTTCCTAAAATTCCTTAAGCCCAATTGCAGTCAATCCCATTCCAATTCCCAGTCCTAGAAAATGCCTCATCTTTTTATCTCTATGAATTTGATTTTCTGGAAATTACATATATACAAAAACATGTAATAGCTAACATTTTGTGTCTGGCTTCTTTAACTTAGTATGTTTTTGAGGTTGTCAATGTAACATATATTAATATTCCATTCCTTTTAGTATTGAATAATATTCTATTTTGTGGTATAATATATTTTGTTTATCCATTCTGGATAATGCAGATTTGAATTATTTCCACATTTTGGCTATTATGAATAATGTGAACATTTGTGTACAAATCTTTGTGTGGACTTATGTTCCCATTTCTCTTGGGTGGATTCTTCAGGGTAGAATTCCTGGGACATCTTTTCTTCACTGAACATATGGCAAATTTATGTTTAACTTTTTAAGAAACTGCCAAACTGTTTTCCCAAGTGGCTGTACCATTATACATTCCCTTTATGAATCTATGAGGGTTTTAGTTTCTCCACATTCTTACCACCACTTGTTATTATTTCATTATAAGCAATCAGGTGGGTTTACAGTGGGTATGTTGTTGTTTTAATTGGCATATCCTTATTGCTGATTTGTTTGAATTCTTTGAAGATTCTGGTTATTAGCCCTTAATTGGATGTATAGCTTGCAAATATTTTCTCCCATTCTATAGGTTGTCTATTTGTTCTGTTATTTCCTTAGCTGTGTAAAAGATTTTTAATTTAATCAAGTCCCATTTATTTATTTTTGTTTTTACTATGATTGTCTTTGGGATCTTCCTCATAAATTCTTTGCGTAAGCCAATATCTAGAAGAGTTTTTCCAACACTTTCTTCTAGAATTCTCACGGTTTCATGCCTTACATTTAATAAGTCTTTTATCCATCTTGAATTAATTTTTATGAGTGATGTGAGGTATGGATCCTGTTTCAATCTTCTGAATATGGCTATCCAGTTTTCCCAGCACCATTTATTTAATAGGGTGTCTTTTACCAGTGTATATTGTTGTTTGCTTTGTCAAAGATCAGTTGACAATATGATGACGGTGTTATATCTGTGTTCTCTGTTCTGATCCATTTGTCTAGGTCTCTCTTTTTGTGCAAATATCACTTATTTTGGTTATTGTTGTATAGTTTGAAGTCTGGTAAAGTGATACCTCCTGATTTGTGCTTTTTGCTTAAGATTTTTTTGGCTATTTAGGCTCTTTCCTGGTTTCAATTGTAGTATTATTTTTTCTAGATCTGTGAAATATGATGTTGGTATTTTGATGGGGATTCCATTGAGTGTGTAAATCACTTTGGGTAGTATGGACATTTTAACAATGTCAATTCTACCAATCCATGAGCATGATATATGTTTTTCCATTTGTAAGTGTCATCTACAATTTTTTTCCTTAGTGTTTCATGGTTCTCTTTGTAGAGATTTTTTCACCTCCTTGGTTAAGTATATTCCTAGGGTATTTTATTTTCTTTGTAGCTATTGTGAATGGAATTGAGTCTTTGATTTGATTCTCAGCTTGATTGTTTTTGGTGTATAGGAATACTACTGATTTGCATATACTGATTCTATAACCTGAGACTTTGCTGAATTTATTTATCAAATCTAGGAGTCTCTTGGTGGTGTCTTTGGGGTTTTCTAGATATAAGATCATATTGTCAGCCAAAAGTGATAGTTTGACCTACCTTTTCCTGATTTGGATACTGTTTATTTCTTTCTCTTGCCTGATTGCTCTGGCTATGACTTCCAGCACTATGTTGAATAGAAGTGGTGACAGTGGACACCCTTGTTTTGTTCCACTTCTTACTGGGAATACTTTTAATTTTTCCCCATTCAGTATGATGTTGACTGTGGGTTTGTCATAAATGGCTTATATAGTCTTGAGATACGTTGCTTCTATGCCTAGTTTGTTATCATGAAATGGTGCTGGATTTTGTCAAATGCTTTTTATGCATCAATTGAGATAATCATATGGTCTTTGTTTTTGCTTCTGCTTATGTGGTGAATAACATTTATTGATTTATGTATGTTGAACCATCCTTGCATCCCTGGGTCATGGCCACTTGGCCATGGTGGAATATTTTTTTTGATGTGCCTTTGAATCTGGTTTGCGTATGATTCTTATATTTTATTGAGGATTTTTGCACCTATATTCATAAGGGTATTGGTCTGTAGTTTTCTTTTTTTGTTGTGTCCTTTTCTGGTTTTGGTATCAAGGTGATGCTGGCTTCATAAAATGAGTTGGGGAGGATTCCTTTCTTCTCAATCTTATGGAATAATTTCTTCAATATGGGTATCAGTGCTTCTTTGTAGGTCTGGTAAAATTTGGTTCTAAATACATCTGATCTGGGGCTTTTTTTGTTGTTGGGAGATTTATTATCAGTGCTTCATTCTCACTGCTCCTTATTAGTCTGTTCAGGAGTTCTATTTCTTCCTAATTGAGTCTTCAGAGGTTGTGTATTTCCAAGAATTTGTCCATTGCCTCTACATTGTTGAGTTTATGTGTGTAGAGACTTTCATAGTATTCACAGATGATATTTTATATTTCTTTGGTATCAGTTGTAATATCTCCATTTTAATTTCTAATTGAGCTAATTTGGGTCCTTTCTCTTCTGTTTCTGGTTAATCTAGCAACAGGTCTATCAATTTTGTTTATTTTTTCAAAGAACCAACTGTTTCATTCATTGTTTGTATTTTTTTATTGTTGTTGTTTTCCATTTTGTTTAATTCTGCTCTGACCTTAGGTATTTTTTTTTTCTTCTGCTGGCTTTGGTTTTGGTTTGCTCTTCCTTTTCTAGTTCTTTGTTATTTGATTATTGATTTGTGATCTTTCTGTCTTTTTGGATGTATGCATTTAAGGCTATAAATTTTCCCCTTAGGACTGCTTTTGCTGAATCTCGTAGATATTGATACCTCATGTCCCCTTTACCTTCAGTTTGAGGAATATTTTAATTTCCACCTTAATTTCATTATTGACCCAATAATTGTTCAGCAGCAGCTTGTTTAATGTTGATTTGTGGAGAATTGAGTGTTTCTCTTGGAGTTTATTTCTACTTTTATTACACTGTGGTAATAAAATAACACTTTTATTACACTGAGAAGATACATGATATGATTTCTACTATTTTGAATTTCTTGAGAAATGTTTTTGGCCTGATATATGTTCAATCTTAGAAAATGTTCCATGTGCTGATGAGAAGAATGTATATTCAGTAGTTTTGGGGTAAAATGTTCTGTAAATGTCTGCTAGACCTATTTGTCCTAGAGTCCACTTTAAGTCCAGTGTTTATTTATTTTTTGCTTGGATGATCTGTCCAGTTCTGTCAGTAGGGTGTTGAAGTCACTGGTAATTATGATGCTGCTGTTTATATTTTTGCTTAGATTTAGCAGGGCTTGCTTTATTAATCTGGGCACTCCTGTGTTAGATGCATAAACATTTAGAATTGTTATATTTTCTTGTTGCATTGCTTCCTTTACTTTATATAATGACTATCTTTGTCTTTCCTTACTATTATTGATTTAAAGTCAATTTTATCTGATATGAGAATGGCTACACTAGTTTTCTTTTGGTTTGGTTTTGCATGGAATATTTTTTTTCATCCCTTCACCTTGAGTCTGTATGAGTCTTTGTGGTTTAGATGTGTTTCCTGGAGACAGCAGACACTTGGCTTGTATTTTTTCATCCATCCAGCCAGCCTATGTCTCTTCAGTGGGAAATTCAGACTTCTCATGTTGATTCATAGAATTGATATGTGGAATGCTGTTCTGTTCATCATATTGGGTAGTACCTTATTGCTTTGTTTTACATCTTGTGCTCTTGTGTCATATGAGCTCTGAGTTTTAGCTTTTGGGTGGCTTTACTCTAGTGAGTTTCCACTGTGCTGATCCATGTATAATACAGTTCTGAGTATTTCCTGCAGGGAAGATCTGGTCTTGACAAATTCCCTTGGTGTTTGCTTGTCTGGAAAAGTCCTTATTTCTCCTTCATATATGCAACTTAGTTTTGCAGGATACAAAATTCTAGGCTAGCAGTTTTTCTGTTTAAGAAGACTGAAGATGAAGCTCCAATCCTTTCTGGCTTATAAATTCTCAGTTAGGAAATCTTCAGTTTGCCTGATGGGTTTTCCTTTGTAAGTTATTTGATGTTTTCACCTTACCACTTTGTGTTGACTTTTGCAAGTCTGATGACTGTATGTCGTGGTGATTTTCTCTTTGCAATGAATCTCCCACATGTTCATTGAGCTGCTTGTACCTGTATGGATAATTTTCTAGCAAGACCAATGTAATTTTCCTCAATTATTTCCTCAAATAGATTTTCCAGCCCTTGTGCATTTTCTTCTTCACTCTCAAGGATGCCTAGGATTATTATATTTTGCTGTTATACATAATCCCATATATCTCATAGGCTTTGTTCATTCCTCTTAAAACTTTATTCTTTATTTTTCACTGACTGAATTAATTTGAAAGAGTTGTCTTCAAGCAATGAGATTCTTTCAATAAAGACTGAAACACTTCTAATATTAAACATTGAAATAAATGTTAGCTATTAATATCTATGCATTTAAGAAAGATCAATGAAAACAAGTAAGATAATTATTTACCTGCTTATTCCAGTTCAAGGTCACTGGTGGCAGGAGTCCCTCTGGCAGCACAGGGTGCAAGGCAGGAATCATTCCTGAGGATATAAGGCATACTCACATACAGTCACATTCATTTAGATGAGGACAGTGTAGACACGCTGATTCACCTAAGGTGCTCATCTTTGGATGGATGTGAGAGGAAACAGGAGTACCCAGAGAAAACCCACAAAAACATGGAGAGAATATGCAAACTCTACATGGACAGTGTCCTGACCAGGAATTGCTTTTTCTTCTTCTTCATCAGCGTTATTACAAAATAATGTTGAACGAAATGATGCTTTTCAAGCACCTGCTATATAACATTTCAAAAAAAATATGATTTTAATGGGACAAATGGATCAGCAATTTCAAGAACTTACAACTGTGTTAAAGTGTTATGTACCATATAATTATGACAAACTTACCTGATGGCTATTAGATCGTCTTTTATTTTATGTTTGTTAAATGGCAATGTTTAAGTATACCATTAATATATAAATAAAAGGAGGGGGCTTAGAAAAAATGAGAGGTTTGCAGTACTGTTTATTGTTTTTGCATCTTATTTTGTCTTTATTTTTAAGGAAGCCATTCTTCTAATGGCTTCAATTATCATAAATATATTTTTAAGGTCCATAACATTTATTCAGACTCCAATTTCAAACCTTTAAATGGGTGTAGAGCATTCTCATTTGTATCCTGAGCTGTCCTTCACTCACCATGTCCTGAATGGAATCAAGGAGCACAGTATTCTGACATTGTCATTGGTGATGAAAGCACCATTCTTGCTGTTTTGTAGACTCAAAATCTACTCATTTTTGAACTCTTTTTTTCCCTTCACCAATTCTCTTTCCTCCTTTCATTTATTCTACTAATTATAATGTATCATATTTCATCATGTGAAATTTTGAATTAGCTGATCTCTAAGGGCTATTTGAGTTCTAACATCCTGTACTTCTCATAATGAAATGTTTTTTTGATTAGCTCCCTTTAAGTGAATTGCCTCTGTTATAACTTTAGTTTGAGACTTTCCATTTCAATTCTAAATTAAATCATTTGCTACCTATATAGCCTTCCCTTTTTCTAGCCCTAGCAACATCCTCATATCTCACTTAAATTAATTCTGCATATTATCTCCAGATTGGCGTTCATAAGACAATGCTTTATGTCTTATGTTACTCTTCAGCTAACGAACCTATAAAAGACCCTAAGTTTCTCTAGCACAGTATTTGCAGAAATACATCCCTGGTTTGATAATAGTTATCTCTCACTCATACATGGTACATGCAAACTCACAAATACACACACACTGCTCTATAGTAAAAGTATTTGGAAAGCACTAGATTAGGAAAGTTTAATCCACTTTTTTAAATAAAAAATTTCTTGGATTCTCATATGCTAATTATCTATAGGGAAATCACATAGAAATCCAGCATTTCCAAAATATACTTCAACTTCTTTTTGGTCACAGAGGATTTTGTGGCACCAAGTGTTCCGGGTAAGTCACCTGGGAAACTCTCTTTTAGAACATTAATTCTAACCTCCTCTGTCTTACCGATGCTCCTCATTGTTAGTCCTCACATACATCTTCTTCTTTTTTTTCCATGCTCCAAATAGGCAAGGACACTTGTTGATGTCCTCTGAGAGAAGCTGTTGACTGGCTCCTTTAAGATCCATTTCAACTCCCTTTTGTCTTTATCTCCCATTGATTCTGTAACTTTTTACCAATTGTCAGCCTCCCTTGCAGTTCAGCGCTGACTCTCTGACAAAATTCTAGCAGAAGACCCTAGGGAATACTCTCAGAACTTGAATGAAAACACAAAGCTTCACTGGGCAGAAGGATTCTATCCTTTTGCCTGTCCTTTTTTCCTTGCCTAGAGTGGCTCGAGGGGCAGAAAAGATCTGTGCTTATGAGATGATAAGAAAAGAAAAGTGTGCCTTGAGCAGTGTTGGCTCATTGCCCAATGCCATTCACCTATAGCATCACTGGAACATGGAACTTGACAGTGCCAGTCTCTACATCATCAAGCCTCTGTACCAATAGTAGCAACTTCTCACCTCTGAATTTGTTTTAAATGAGAAATATTGGACATTGGAGAAAAATTTTCCTATGTAAGATTCTTTATTAGGGCTTACTCTTATTTGTACCAATTGCAATTCTAACATACACACTTCCTAGCATGCTGAACCACTGCATGTCTTTTGCCTTTATGTACAGTATTGCCCATACTCTGAATAAGGATCCTCCTAATCAACTATCTAAGCCCTGCTCAAATACCACCTATTTATGAAGTCTTTCCTAGCAATTTCTACCTGCAATGTCATATGAAATACTTTGTTCTCATTGTTTATACTATATAATTAATATCTTTGTACTACCAAACAACGTAGGGCCACATTACTTTGGGAGGTTATGTGCACGTTTGATTTGTCCTAGTTGTAGTCTTAGTATTCATGGAGAGTGGTAGTAGGACACTGTTATAGACTTCTCCTTTTTACATTATAATACGTATATATACCAGGGATTTAATTAATTTTAAGGTAATTTCACTCAAAATATTCTCTATAATCTTTTTGTTAATTTATTAAATATATTAAAGAAAAAAATCTCTGAGACATTAATCAAATTTAATTCATGCATATAACCAGTTTTTGAAAATAACTTATTGAGATATAATTTACAAAGTATATAATTCACTTACTTAAAGTGTATAACTTAATGCTTTTTAGTATATTTATAGAGTTGTACAACTATTATGGTCTCTAGAGCCAATTTTATAGTCTTCTTAATTAATGGTGATATAGGTAATAATTCGTAACTGAATAAATTCTTGTTGCATGTCTAATTATATAAAACACAAAATTAAATTGATCACATAGGCAATCCCAGTATATGTAGAATAACTCAAGTAGAAACTCAGTACAGGCTCTTATTCTAGTCACCTTAATGAAAATAAATTTTAAATAATTTGTTAATAATTAAATTGTGTCCAAATATTCAGATGTTTATGTTTATCACATGAGCAAAATATAATTGATTAAAAAGTTTACTTTCCTCCACTTCTGGGTTTTTCTCCTTCAGCTCTCTGATAATTCACTTTCAGCTCCATCTCTCAGATATATCTTGCTTCCCTGCCAATGCCTTCATATTTCCACACCTCTTTCTTTGGAATTCTCTCTTTAATACATTTAATATTTCTTAATTCCTACCAAATTCACTTCTTTTTTAAACAATCTTTCCCAGTGGATATAAATCTGTTTGGAGGCGGAAGCCAACTCTCTGTATCTTTTTCATTTCTTTTAGAGTCTAGTAGAGACCTTTATAGAATAATTTATACAATTGTGTAATAGAATGTGGGTGACAACCTGTTGTAGCCATTAAGCCATTTTACCTTTGGAAGAAGACATAAAACTTAGTATATTTTGAAGAGTGAAAGTCTTCAATTTTTGACTTTGTTTAACTTATCCAAGTTTATTTATTTCAAATAAAAATTGGAAAATAAAGTAACTTCCCTGAGTGTTCTATGCTGCATTATAAAGGGACGATTTTGATAGAACTCTTAAGCCTGACCATGCTAATCTAGATCTTACTAATACTTTATCATACTTACTAATACATAATCATAATGTATGATGTATTACTATTTTCTCATCATATTAGAATCACACAGCTAGCCAAACAGAGCATAAGAATTGCATAAACGTATGCTACTTATGTTTTGAGAAACATAGACTTTGAACTATAAAATTTAAAACCAAATCCACGGTGGAAAGAGACAAGAATTTCAAAAACAAAAGTTTACAAATTGTTAAATTTTCTAGAGATATTTGCAAGTGTCAGTGAGATGGATCAAATGGAAAGATTCTTGTAGACAGTCTTTCTTTAGTTTTATGCTGCATGTACATTTCAGTGTTTATGGCTTTGATCTAGTACATGTCTCGTTGATTCATGAAAAATGCTCAATTCTCTTTGTGCTATTCTTATGTAAAGTACCTATATTTGAAAAGAGTCAGTAAAGTGTAAGTGAGAAGGCTTTCTGATTTTAATTTTTTTTTGGAAGTAATAAGCATTGAGCAGGAGAAAATAATTTTTCAGCATTAGGTTTTAGATATATTTGCTCAAATAAGAATTTTATCATGTTATTGGTTTTGAATTACTAGACATAAAAAACACGTGGGAGATAGTTTTGCTGACTTGGTTTTATCACTGTCAAAACTTTATGTCTAATATGAAATTTTTTAAAAGACTAGTTCTAATATAATATAAATGATTTCACTATTTTTGGACATATTTTGGGGTATAATAAGAAATATTTTGATGGCAACTTTTTTAACCATTATGAAGGTTTTCACATTTTTGATAACTAAAATACAATAAATTATACTTTTTTACACATACATATTATGCATATATTATAATTAGAAATGGTAAAGAGGATTTAGTATAATTTTCACTTATGATTTTGTGAAGTCAAGTATCATATGTTACTGTGGCTGTTAAATTTTCATGGATTTATCATATGAACAAATGCCCAGTTTATGTCCTGAAACCTGTCAATGAAGATCAGAGGGCTAATGAGAATTAAATCATGTAGCATCTCTCCAGTGTTCTAGTCATGATTCAAGCTTCACTGATATTCGTTGACATTAAAATTAGAATCTTTTGTAGTCTGTGATTTTAACCCAGTTCAGTAGAAGAAAGATTATATGCATGTTCTAGAGCACATTTCTCAATACTATTTCCTTGGAACAAACATTTTTATTGAAAGGGTTTAAGATTATTCAGAAACTACATTCTTCTCACTAGTATTGTCATTGCAGCATAAAGAATTACCTTCATCCATGCCAGAATTTGTTGTTTTGGAACTTTTTAATAAAGACCATTCTCATTGGAGTTAGGTGATATCTCATGTGGTTTTCATTTGCATTTTCCTGATGATTAGAGATGTTGAGCACTTTTTCATATATTTGTCGGCCATTATTCTGTCTTCTTTTGAAGTTTCTGTTCATGTCCTTTGCCCACTTTTTAAGGGGGTTGTTTGATTTTTTTCTTGTTAATTTTCTTAAGTTCTATGTAGATTCTTGTTATCAGCCCTTTATTGGATGTGTAGCATGCAAATATGTGGAGAGATAGGAACACTTTTACACTGCTGGTGGGACTGCAAATTAGTACAACCCCTGTGGAAAGTAATTTGGATATATCTCAAAAAACTAAAAATAGAAATACCATTTGATCCAGCAAATGGTATCACTACTAGGCACTGCCCAAAGGAAAAAAAGACATTCTATAATAAAGATATCTGTACTCGAATGTTTATAACAGTGCAATTCACAACCCATTGCCCATCAAAACATGAGTAGATTAATAAAATGTTGTATATGTATACTGTGGAGTACTACTCAACCGAAAAAACAATGGTGAACTAGCACCTCTTATATTATCCTGGACAGAGCTGTAGCTCATCCTTTGAAGTATCACAAGAATGGAAAAACAAGCACCACATGTACTCGCCATCAAATTGGTACTAACTGAGCAACACTAAGGTGCTCACTTGGAAGTAATGTTCATCAGGTGCCAGTCATGTGGGGGGGTGGTGGGGATGGGTAAACTCACAACTAATGGGTGTGAAGTGCACTGTATGGGGGAAGGGCACACTTGTAGCTCTGGCTTGGGTGAGGCAAAGGCATTATATATCACCAAAATGTTTATACCCCCATAATATTCTGAAATTTAAAAAAAAAAAAGAATTACTTTCAAAGCAAGATTTGCAAAATAAAGAAGGCTAAAATGATGGGCTTAGTACATGTATGTGGCATAAGAAAAGTATTTTGTCTTTGTCCCTATTTTCTGGCATAAAGTTTCTAAAATTCTTGGAACTTCCAGAGTGATAAGAGTGATAGAAGCATCTTTTGTTCTAATGAGACAGCTCTTGGCAGACCCCTAGATATCTTCATGATGGAGCTGGTCACCGGAAAGACTAAGCCTTGATCAGAAGCCTGGAACTATAAGCCCTACTCTCCGAGCTCTGGGCTAGAGATTGAGCTCTATTAAAACTCTTGACCAAGGAGATTCAGGGAGTTTCCAAGTTGACAAACACATGTACATGCCTGGAGGGCAGTGCACACTCAACACCTCAGGGACAGAGTCTCCTATGCTTGGGACACTTCCAGACCTCATCCTAAGAAAGTCCATCCCTACGAAGCAGGTGCCCAGCATCTACCTAAAACTGGAGCAGAAGAATGGAGATCCCCTCTTATCCCCATCATGAGCCTTGGATTGGGTACCCAGTAAGAACAGTCTATGATATGAGATGGGAAAAAGCATGAAAGAAACCTACCTCTTTGGCACAGGCATGCAACAACTGCTGAAAGCTGCAGGTAGAGCAGAACTGCTTAGAAAATTCTTCAGGCATATTAAAATTCATTTGAAGTATGTAGTAGCAGCTGTTTACCATTGGAAGAATTTTAAGACTAGATTGAGTCAATCCTTCATTCTATTGGCCTGACAAAGAGCCATGCTTGTTTCCATGCATGAATACTATTTACCTTGATCTCAACTTCTTTTAATACGCAATATCTGGCATTGAATAAAAAGTTATCCGACACCCACAAAAAGCAGGAAAAAATAACCTCATGTTAAAAGATAACATAAAACCAGACTTGGAGATGGTCCAGATGTCGGGAACTATCTGATTATGTTAATACATTAAGGAATTTAGTAGAAAATGTGGACACATGCACGAAAAGATAAAAAATTTTGAAAGGGTGAAAACTATAAAAAAAGACAAGTGAAATACTAGAAATGAGAAGTATAATATTAGAGATATTGTAAGCTTTAACCAAAGTATACAGTAAATTGCTCAATGTGATTCACAGCCATCTAAACTGATGAAAATCAAAAGAAACATGATGAACGTTTTATTATGTCGGGCTTTTTATACACACATTTGCACATTTCAACCAGAGAGAAAGTGTGAAACCTAAGTGAGCACACATTTTACAAGGTTAGTTGCTTTCTAAGGAGTATTCCCTCTTCCAAATTTTTGATTCAAATGCCAGGTATTTGAATTCCTATTTTCTGTGTATCATACCCAAAGTCACTCTGCCAGCTTCTAAACATTACTTTGCTATTGTATTCTGAAATGTATAACCGTAGCCAGCTTTGCAGAGCATACCAAATGTGAAGTCAAGCGGGTCTTCGTTTGACATCCAGTTTGTCTGGCATCTGACATTAGCATTGCTAAGTACCTAATTGTTAAGTGCTACCAATTCAGATATTGTACATCATTCATGGAGTCCATTTTACTTTAAAGGAAGGCAATAAAAAAATACTTCAAAGACTATGAGGTATAATGAAACATACATTTGACTATATAAATGATTTCAGATATATACACACATATAGTAGACATGTTAGCAAATAAATTATAGAAAATAACAGTTGTTAAATATTGAAGTAGTTTAATAAATATCTTATTGAAACATTTTTTGATGTTTTAAATGCAATGTTTTTTATGTTTGGGCTAGATTTGTTCAATTTTGACTGAGGAAAAGGACTAGGATTAGATATTTTCTCAAAGTAAGTCATCTAACAGTATAATAGTGAAGAAAATACTGTGCACAGAGGAAAGGCTGCGATCTAACATTGCAGAATAAAAAGTAAAAGGGAAAGACTTAAAAATATGGAATATACATAGTGAGATTGATTTGTTAAAATTTTTATATGTACATGGACCAGTGTGTACTCTGTATACACAGTATAGCCCTCAAAATTGCAAGGCTAAAAAGATAAGGGTGAACGCATTAGAGCTTGCTTGAGAAGATTCTGTGGAGACAAGATTGGCAAGCAGTGATGGGCCAACATTTAGTGAAAGGGACCAGTCTGCATACAGTGAGTGTGCGTGGGGGGCCCTAAGGAGGGTTTAGTGGTTAGATCACACACTAGCTGGTGCTTGGATTAAATCACACACTAGCTGGTGCTTGTGAGGATGAGACAGTCAAATAAGTCAAGTCTAAAGAACGGTATAAAATACTTGAAATTAGAAACATCTGAAATCTACTTTATATTTCTGAGATTTGTAGTGAAGTGGTGAAAACAGCTTTTGAGTAGGATCATTCAGTAAATTTCTATCTTCAGTATTCTGTTCCTTCCCTAGGATTTCTTTATTGAATATTTACTACTAAAATCCCTGACAGAATAAATCTATCTTATTAAAAAGTAATTTGATTCTTTTCAAAGGTAAAGTTGAAAAATTACAGGGTCAATTTTGCCTTAAAATTGTTCATTACACATTCCTTTTTGAATTGTAGAAGCAGAGTATATGATCTGAAGCTGGGAGAGAGTGATGACACTGAGGCAGTGTTTAATGAAAAAGGAGGGAACGAAGGAAGGAAGGGAGGGAGGGAAGGAGGGAGGAAAAAGAGGAAGAAAAGAAGGAAAAATATTTAATAGAAATTGGAGAAAATAGTCACTTCCATGACTTCAGAGTAGCCCGGGACATGTACTCTACCAAGTGTAATTTCCCTAAATCTTGGAGCATTCTTGGGAGCTATTTTAAGTTCAAGTTTAATCTAGTTTAGAAATAAAACGATAAACCAAATACACTTTCAATTTATTTCCATCCTGTGATAGCTTGTGATTTTATTTGCACTATTCTTTAAGGAAAATCATGGCAGGTGGAAAGAGGTTATAGACATTCTAATAACTACATATTTTGAGATCCTGACTTCTCCATCCTCAGTTCCATAAGAACACACCTAGGAAATATAATTGTATTTTAAAAACCCTTCAAAATATCTACTTGGCATACAAAAAAATTCATGTGGTTTAGTGCAATAGTTAATTGTATCTTCATTGTCAATGCTCTTACCACTGAATGTGTATGTTTCCTGCAGATAGAAAAATAGGATTTCTTTTGAAAACTTTACCCTGTGTTCTCAGTGGCATATTTGGGCAAAGGCAAATGTCATAACCCAAAGGTCTCCAACAAAAGTATGCACTGCCTGGAGACACTGCCATTAAAGAAACATGGCACTGTGGACTGCCAAGAAAAATTTCAGCATCCAGGTCTGAGTGAGGATTGTTTTATTTCATCGTGTATGAAACATACCTTTCAGAGACTCTCACTGCTTGCATACATTTCACTAGGAAAACAAACTCTCATTCCTTTTATCTACCACTTCCTTCTAAAAAAATAGAAGAATTAACTAATAGAATACAACTGGCATAAATCTAAATCTTATACAGGCACCTATCTAGTCTTATTCATTCATTTATTAAGAAATTATTTATGGAGGATAAAAGTGTCATAGTAGGTGCTATGAAACTGCAAAGCATTTTAAGTCATCAAAGTTAGAATATAGCTTGCGAGACAAGACATACAGAGAAATATGAAAGGCAAGTGGAACTAGAAATCCCTATATTATACAGATTTTAATTTCCATATCATTGCTTAATCTCAATAAAGAAACAGGCAAGATTTTTAACAAGTACCTATTAGGTTAATTAACCTTAACTGATATAACCAACAGCTCTCTAAAATCTCGGTGGCTCAACAAAAATTAAAGTTTGTTTTTCAGTCAATCCACAGTCCCATGCCGGTCGGACAGCTCTGATTGACATATTGTGCTAAAATAATAGATGGCAATAATAAAATATACCATCAACTTCCTTTTTAACGTAGTCACTTAGGGAAAACTCTAACCTTGGTTAAATCTAATTCTCTGCCCTTAATGTTTCTTAGCAATTATAGTGTATTGCTCTGTTGACTTTCTCAGATCATTATTTTAAAACTTCTTTCTCTCCTCCAATCTGTGATATCTTTTTACCTATCCTCATTCTCAGATGATGACCTGATTTTTATTTGACTAAGAAAATTTAGGCCATAAGAAGAGAATTTGCCTAACTCACCACCTCAGTTACCCACCTATGGTGTCTATGTCCATATACTCTGCTCTTGTGTCCTAACCATGGAGGAACTGTCCATGTTCCTGTCTAAAGCCAATCCCTGAATTCTGCCCGAGATCTCCTCTCCTACCGAAGGCTACTGTTCAGCAATTCTTTCCTTTCTCTTCTCTATCATTTATTTCCTCTTCTCCACTGAATAATAGCCATCAAAATATGCTTTCATTTCTCCCATGTTAAAGAAAAATATCTTGTCTTCATCTATAATCTCATTTCTTTGCCCCCTTAATAACAAAATTCCTCCAAACAGTGGTCCACTAACTGTCTCCAGTTCTTCTCTTTCCATTTTTCTTTAAAAGACCCCTCTAATCGTGTCACATCTACACCTGTCTCCCAACCCACTATTCGTGGTTAATCTCGTGGTCAGTTCTCTGTCCTCATCTTACTTTATTGATCAGTGGCACTTAACACAATTAATCACACTGTCATCTTTGAAATGCTTTGTTTCAAACATTTTTCTGAACCTTGAGATCATGTTGCTACTCTTCCCCAAATCCCACGAATAGTTCCCCACTTCACTTACAGTGAGAGCCAAATTCTCACAAGACCTCACATAATCTGACCTAACAATTCTCTGACATCCTGTCCTTCTATTCTCTCCCTCCCTCACTCCCTCATTTATACCCACACTGGAGTCTCTGCTGTTTCTTGAACATATTCATCATACTCTACTGCTTCAAGGTCATCTCATGGGCTTTTCCATCTGCCTGGAAATTTCTGCTCCAAGAGAGTCTCATTCCCATGTCCCCTTAGTCTAAATTCACTTTCTTAATGACACCTTTCCTGACCACCTTAATAAAATTGCAAAAATCTGTTTTACTTTTTTTCTTAGCACATATTTTCTAAAATATTATATACTTTACTTACCATTATGCATGTTTACTGTCTACTCTTGGTAGAATGTATGCTGTCACAGGCTGATATTTTGTCTGTTGTATTATTCAGTTCACTATCTCCAAATATTAGAACAGTGTTTGGGGATCACTATACACTTATGGTACAAAGGAGATAAGACTAGAGAGATAGCCTGAATGTCAGGTTTTGCCCATGAAACTTTGCAAACATGAGAGTGTTATGATCCACGTGTCATGCCAAGAAGAATGAGCTCATGGTGGAGTGCAGAATCATTGAGAGTAGGGAAAAATAGAGTCATGGAGAATGATTGGGGTTATTAAAATTGGCCAGGCACAAAGCAATAAAAAATATGCTCCAAAGTTATTGTTATGTAAAGTCTGTTGGAAAGGAAAGGAAATCAAAAAGGCAAAAGACATTGTGAACAAAATCAAGTAAGATTGGGTAACTGTGTGTGGTGTACAAAGTAGAAACAAACCTTGGAGACCAAAAAATTGATAGAACGTTGGAGAGAAGAATGGTGTTGAAGTCAGAGAATGATTGCAAAGAATGAAGAGAATAAAATAATAATTTGCATATTTATAGTGACAAAGAAAAGATCTAGCATGAGCTTTCTAGCATGATGGCCATGGTTGTGGGAATGGAGACCAAAGCAAAGCAGGGCTGGAAATGGAGACATTTAGAGTTTCCCTGCTTAATGCAATGATGTTTACTATTTAGTCACTACTTAGGTTTACAAAAATTGGATACTTCTTTTCCTACAAAACCTAAGGTAGTTGGTCAGTTTCCAGGCATGTTCAGAAAGTCTCAGTTTTCCCTGACTCACCCCAGAGCCACTGAATCTGTCTGAGTCCCCTGTTAGGCCCCTCTCCCAGACACTGCCCCAATTCCAGTTATTCTACCAATCTGTGCCCTGTTGAACAGGTAGATTTTTTCTGAAGATTGCAGTCGTCCTAGAGGGATGCTGAATATTGGATTTCTTAGTTGGCCTGGGGTATGCGTTCCTATCCTTCCCTGAGATTGAGCCTAGCAGATGGAGCAGCAATGGGGTAAAAGCCGGTGTCCCCTCCCTGCATCTGGGCACTTTCTCCTCCTCCATTTCTTCTCCCATCAATCGCCTTACTGCAGTGTGGAAGAACAAATGCCTCCTTTCTCTTTCCAATGTCTTATTTTCAAATAAACTTAGTTTTTGTTCCTTCAAGTCTTTTGACATTTCCAACCAATCCTTTTAGGAAATTTAAAACACTTTGTCTCTTTCAGGAACACGGTTTTTGCAAGTAAAAGCCTTGGCTTGGAAACGATGTCTTTGCTGTGGACTTTAAAACCTGCTCAAATACTCAACTCAGTTCTTAGTCCCAGACTGTAGTGATCCACCCCTCAGGCAAAGACTGGTGACTTCGGGACCAGAAGAGAAACACATGGGTAAGAAGACCTTGGAGACACCTATGAATATTGTCATGTTACATCAACATTCATCCATTTCCACAATAGACATTTGGCTGTGGTCCTCCAGTTTCCTGAGATGGTCCTTTCTTTTGTTACATAAATAAAAATCCTTGAACATGTCTCAGGATGTTCAGAGATACACTACACATACATAAACATGCATTGCACGGGTGTAATGAGAGAGGACCCGTCCCCTTTTCAATATCCTTGCTTAACAGGGATATTGAGGTGCTTAACAGGTTTTTGTTTTCCTGGTCCCTTCTGCTCTATTTTCCTTTTCCTGCCTCATTTTTGATTCCACAGTTTATCTTAAAGTTTATCTGTGGCTGTTCATCTTTCTTTGTACTATATCACTCACCAAAGGGTGAAATATTACTTTTCCTTTTTAATTCTTGACATAGGCACCAATGGGTGAATGATATGTTAGTAAGTCTTTTAGTTTGGTGCCACCTCAATGAACATGACAGGGTGGGGAATGTCAGCCTTGTGCAGAACAAGAAGCAACTTAAGAATGAATATTAGACGTTGATGTCTTCAACATATATTAGCCATTTTCCACCATAAGGAATTTCTCCCTTGCCTTGTCCCCCTAGGCCTTGGTTTAGTGCCTTCTTCTCCCCACCCTCTCCTCATGGAGACTTTTCTCCTCTCTCTCTCAAATTTTCTCTGAGTCTCAGAGTTCCCAAATTCTTATCTAACCTCTTCACAAGTGAAAACTCAAAACTCCTGTTTCTTTTCTCATTCCCCTCCTGTCTCCCTCCCTCTCCCCGCCCTTCCCTTCCCTTTCCCTTCTCTCCTCCTTATTTTTCTCCTCCTCTTCCTCTTCCTCTTTCTTCTTCTTTTTTTAAGCACAGCTTAATTCCTCTTACTTAACACTTTTCACCTAGGCTATATATTCCTAGGAAGAGGTTCTTCAATTTTATAAATAAAAACTATTATGGTGTTTTTCCTAAAAAAAAAAAAAAAGAGCAATTCTATCCCTGAATAGAATTCTACCTTACTCTTAGATCAAAACCTTTCCAGCTGTAGTCAGCTTTTCGATGCACTATTTTAGCTCCATCATAGATATTAATAGATAGCTACACACATACATACATACATGGATACATAGATACATACACATATGCTATGAAGGAATAGATAAATACACACACACAAACACTACGGTTTTTTCCTCTGGATCTGTGCCTGGTCTGGGGAGGAAGGCGTCAAGGTATGCTTCCCTTGGGGAGCGATGTTGAAAGTGATTCCTGAAGGATGAGGAGGAGGAGTTTGAGGAGGACAGCTGAATCCTTTGGAGGGGTTGAGGTCTCCAAAGAATCAAATTCCTATTAAGTGAAGATCTAGGGTTAAGAATTTCTGTCATCTGAAACTGGTCAAAGATTCCTGAGCTTGGAAAATTATTATTATTTATTGGAACTATAATGACATTTAAACATTTTTGTGAAAATCTTTTAAAACAACAATGAATAATAAATGTATTTCTGGCACTCAGGATTATGAAAATATATAGGCTCTGTTATTATAACAGAATTTAGGTAGAGAGGTTGCAGAACTAATTTAGCCTTATCTAAGCATAGCTGTGAAATGTCAGAGTTTCAGGAATATTGATTTTATATTGTGAACTATAAAAAAGGGATAAGTCATGACATGATAAGGAGTAGCATCTATTCTGTTGAAATCTCATGCTTACTTATAATCAGTTCAACACATATTTTAAAGTACATTATGCAATACATTAAAAATAATGATTTTGAGACAAATTAAGCCATAACAGCCTCAAATCAGTTTGCCCACACAGTTAATATGTTGATTAATGTCCTGTTAAGACTGAGACACTCATTTTTATCTCATTATTCAACCCTGTGTTTTCCCACAGCTATTGAATAAAAATGTAATTATTGCTCTAAATTATGTTATTATTAACTTTCACATGGTGTTTCTTGATAAACAGCAGCACAAAATAAAGGACCATGAGGAACAAGTAAGTCAGAATAAAAATCATGTAAGTATGTGGATCCATTCACTATTATGTGTTTTAACTATACCTGATGCTGGAAAGAAGAGAAAAAAGTGTTTTTCCTTAAAGAATCACAATCAAGAGAGTGTGATATTAAGGATTTTAAATATTGATGTCACCAAGCCTGCATTTGTCAAATAAAATGAAGGTGACAAAAATTCCAAATATTGAATTTTGTTCTAAAAATCTGTGACTATAGAACAAGTCTCTTCTCACGTGCCCATATCCATGGATTCTTGACAGAGTGATCAACACAAAGGTCATTCACCCCAATATTGCCATATTTTCTTCTAATATCTGAAGTTTCAAAAGGAGCATTTCTTGGTGACCTTTACCTAAAACAAACATGACTTCAAAAACAGAGCTCTGGGATCAGATCTGCACCTGTGTACTTAAATGGAAGACTTTCTTCCTATATCTTGTCAGAGATATTATACAATGCAGACTCACAAAGCATTTTGGAATTCTTTAAAGATAATGTATCAATCCTCTGCTTGAGTTTTATAACTAAGGTGGGCCTTTTCAGAGTTATGCTTTTGACATTATTGTTATGCAAAATGGCATTTTCATGCATTAATCCCCATAAGAACACTGAGTGCTACCCAATAATGTTATCACATTCAATAAAAGAGATTGCACCAGAGTTTGATGGCTGCAGTTTCTTTGGCTTGATTATTAAAAAGGATACAGTGTTAAAGCATTTCCATTTACACAGAAATGCCTGTATTTTAAACAATCCTAATAATATGCCAAGAAGCTAATAATCTGATAAATAAACATCAGTGCTGACATCCCATAGCAGGTGAGGCTCAAGACCAGAAGGATAGCAGTGCTTAACTGAAAAAGTCTGTGAACTAGTACACACACCAAGGCAGGGTCCAGAGATTCAGAAAAGCATTATTGGCAAGAGTGCCAGAGATGTAGAACAAAGTCAGCAAAATGCAGGTAGAATTACAGTTATAGAAGGGATAATTTAGACAAGGCTAATTTAATCCACAGCTCTGAGAAATTATATGACTTTGGACAAGATCATACAACTAGTTGGTGGGAAAATCAATGTGGTCAGGAACCCATTCCACAACATTATGTATAGGAGGTTTTCTACAGCAATCAGGTCTTAATGATAAAGACAAAAAATCAGGATCAAGTAGATAACAAAAGACATAGCACAAGAGATCAAAACAATATAATCCCTGCTGCTTTGGGTTATAGCTAGGGCAACAACAAGCCATGTCTCAGGCCTGTTGTCCTGGCAGAATTAATAACCCTCACTTTATTCTCAAAATTTTCTCGAATTGGACAATAAATTATACAGTCATCTAGTTATGGAAATAGCATGTAAACTGTAGTATGAGTTCTGCTGCAAGCATTTATTAGCTATATGATCTTGTTTAAGAAAAGTGTACTCCATGCTATAAAATAGTGACAGAGTTTATATGCATTGATCACTTAGGTACTATTTTCTTAATCACATCAATTTCGTACTCATTAATTCCTCAATATAATTTTGTGAGATAGGTACAATTTAATTCCCTTTTGCAGAGCAGTTTGGTTGCCAAATTGGAATTCAAATTTAAGGCAATTGGCTGGCAAGAGCCTACCTTCTCAACCGGTGTATACCACAACCTCCCTGGGTAATACTCACTGTCCTAGATGTATTATAGAGTAGTGCAGGGGTAAGAAGACATCATGTATAAGAAAGAATACTAACTAAAAAGGGTCAAACTCAAGTTAATGATAATTATTTTCTTCTGGTATAAAAATTAATCCACACACTTCAGTGTATAAGAAAAGTAACTTTTTACACATTTCTATGACAAATTAATAAAGTTCTAGGGAACTTACATAGTGTCATGGCCTCAGGAAGTTAAGGTTGTATCTGGCCTTTGGTGGCCACCATTTACACTGGCATCCACCATGGGGACTGTTACTTCACCTACCTCTCAGTAGTTTTTGAAGGTCATCGCTATTAATACTTTATCTTTTTAAGGCCCAAAGACATATTTTATTAATTAACTGTTCCTCTATTACCTCACTATTCATCCTAGTACATGGTGTGACTCTGTAGACTTCACACCTGTCTACACAAGGAAACTATGGAACGGTCTCAACTATCACATGGACAATCTTATACTGGGCTCTTGTCATCTGGAGGAGCAGTGCATACTTCCATCTGCTCTGAGACACCCCAGAACTTCTGAACTTTCTCTTGTTCCTTCCCTCAACCCCAACAGGGCATGCCTCTTGGGAATGAAGATGGAAAAGACTCCGTAATCAGGGATCCTGAAGTATCTAAGGACTGCTGGGCCTTCCTCTAACTCTACTACTCTCCTTCCAACCTTTTCTAGTCTTGGTTCAAGAAATGTTTCTTATAACTCATCATATTTTTCAAATGCACTGCCTTCTTCAAAGTCCTTTCCATTTTCCCAAGGACCTAAACTTTTGAAACACAAAGGACAAAGGCATTTATTCATCTTTAATCTTTTCCTGAGCCAATGAGCATGAAATTGTTTAGCTAACAAATGATTCAGAGACAAAACTCATATCAGTTAATACTTTTAAAAAGTATCTAGTTATAATTGTTTACAAAGGCAGTAGTTTCTTCTTTCCTAAATTCCAGGGTGCTAGAAGTTCATCAAAACATCAGCACCTCCAATTATTGGGAAAAGTAGCTTCAGGGAAATATCAAGGGAAAATCATTACACGTAAGGTTTTGGCATATTAAAGTTAGCTAAGTTGATTATATTTGGAGTCAATTATGTCAATTACATAGCTTCAAATTTCTGTACTCTTTTATTCAATGACTTTTAATTTGGTCTTTGCCTTCCTCCTCCCACCATAAAAATCTCAAACAGCTGTGTTTTAAAGAATATGTTTACTCATCTGTAGAAATTGAAAAAATTAGAGAACAGATGAAATAGTGTGAATAAAGTAAAGGAAATTTTCCTCAAAAAAAGGTATAACTCAAAGTAAAACTCAACATGCATATCTAATTAATAGTGAACAATCTATACACATAAAAGATAATATAATAAAAACCTACCTAATTTTTAAATCCCTTAAACATGATAGAATTCTATTATCTCAAGATGCTAAATTTGGGTTGAAATTTTTCTTCTATGTCAATAAAAAATACAGCATTTTATATCAATAAAAAAGAGAAGGACTAGCTGCTTCGTATATAAATGCATTATACCAATATTAGTTTATACATCTAGTTGATATTAAAATAAATTCAATGAGTTAAATTATATCTGTGGTCATGGGGCCCAAAGATAATTTTACCACAATATAGACAATGCCATTAGTAATTTACATGGCTACTCAGATCCTTTTTCTCTAAGTCAGCCACAAATCGTCATCAGTCCTTTTTCTTAGGTCCTAAAAGAAGTGAGAGGAAGTAACCTACATCCTAAAACAACAGCAACAAAACACTATAATGACTTTCTAGTCTATGATCTCTTCCCACTCCTCATAGGCATTGCTTCTGTTTACTATACTTATTTGTTCCTTTACCTAAAGATACAAAAAAAGTATGGCTCATGAGTAGGAATGAAAGCTGAAGGATAAAATATAATTTGAAAAATACAACAAAGATTAGTCTACAACAAAGATTGGTCAGTCTTGAGCCTGAGAAACTTTCCCCTTTATTTCCAGCAAAGGCCAGATTCTGGGGTAAGACTGAAGAAGTTCTAGAAGATATCTTCGTGCAGCAGCAACACTGTTGGTCTGTGCCTTGGGATCTGGTCACTTTACAGATGATGTTTTCTTCTCCAGCCATATTTCTTTATGAACTCCTTCGAACCTAGTGGTGGTTGGTTTCCCTGATGCCCACCTTGTATTTGTACCACCCATTTTAAAGACCCCTGCCTACGTGCTCTGTCAAAATATCCTCCTTTTCAACTCCATGATCATTCTCTGTAATGTGAAATAAATTGCTGGTATTTTTGTTGAAATGGTGACTTTTGAAAATTAGAGGTAACTTAACCAGAAGTGATACCAATAAGGAAACATAGCGTAGGAGAAAGAAAGCATCCATCGAGGTACCTGAAATCAGATTCTGACCATATTACCAAGCCCTGATGTTTCAGGGTACAAATGCTCCTGTCCCAAAATGAGAGGGAAGGGCTAGACTATAATTTTTTGACATGAAGTTAAGTATATTTCTCCTGTACTTTTATAGTCACAGTGCCTTACTGGGAATGCCACCAGCCATCTTCCAAATTTGGAACTGAATCCCACAGGTGATTTCAATATTATAGGAGAAAAATGTACAATTAGGGAGGTTTATATTTTTAAAAAATAGTTCTACTTACATTCTCATAAGACTTCATAGCAAGGAAATTGAACTTCGCTTCTCTGTGTTAGACAACACATGTTAGATGATGAGACAGGATGTTTAGCTAGGTGTGGTGGTGTGGGTCTGTAGTCCCAGCTACTCAGGAGGCTGAGGTAGGAATAGTAATTGAGCAAAGAAATTCAGGGTTACAGTGGAGCTGTGATGGTGCCACTGCACTCCAGCCTGAGTGACAGAGCAAGACCTCGTTGCCAAAAAAATAAATAAATAAAAAGACAGGATGTGTCAAAACATGCTTGGTATGCCATCATCAGATCCCACCAAGAGTATGGGCTTGGAAAACAACCTTGGTCAGAGCTTCCCAGTGGATCTTTGGTAACTTTGTTTTACCTTATCTCTGCCCGTATACGTTATTTATAACACTCATATTTCCATATCTAGATAGACAAAAGTATAAATTCTTTTAAAAATTACTTCCAAGATTTAAGTTTCAAGGAAGTAAATCAACTGATATTCTCCAGATAAGGCAAAGCATAGAAAGAATAGAGTCTCTTGGGTAATTTCTCTACTTCTAAAAAACTGTAGAGGAATATAGGCATTAACCATGGCAAGAAAGAATGTACTTCTGAAACTATACATTCTGTTATTTAGCCAATATTCAAATAAAATTAATTCAACCATATGCTAGAGAACCAAAAAATGAAAAATAAGATGTTTAAAAGTAGGAGTGGTATATAAAAGTTATATTTTTTTTACTTTAATTTAGATTATTTAAGAACTTCCCAGTGCTTACATAATAGAAATGAACACAGATCTTCTGATGCTTATCATGTATGGAACTAGTCTAGCTTTAATATTATATACCCTTAAAATTAATGTATAAGCTACTGAAACATGTGAACAGTGCTGGAATACAGTTAAATTATCTGAAGTCCATTATTGAAAGAGTAGTTTTCTGGCCCTTTCTTTTTCATTCAACTGGAATTGTCATGTAATTAAATACCAATCTCACTTAGTACATAACATTTGACTTAATACTTGGGCTTTTTGCATGTACTAAAAAGGCTTATCTCCTATTTGTGTCACAACTGTGGACATAAGTGTCAAGAATAAGAGATTCTTTTATTTTAAAATGAGCTTCTGATTGTAAGCATCTTGATCAACATAATGGTAATTATCTTCACACTGATATTTGAATTCCAATCATAATAACTTCAGGAAGAGTTAGTTTTCATCTTCATTTTTCAATGGACCAATACCTGGAAAGAGATTCCTAAAGGCCTACTCAGTCTTCTAAAAAGACAATTCCACAAGACTTCAATCTGCTTCAATAAAACTAATCCATTCTCAAATGAAGATTTTCTACCTTGAGGAAATCTAAGGAATAAATTGCAGACTTGAAAGTTATCCAACAGAAATAATACTCATTTCAATGCTTATGTTTTTGCATTTTAATGTCATATTGCTTTATAACCACACCTATTTTATTTAAAAAGATTCCCATACATATAGTCAAATTTCTTGCTTTCTCTCCAAATCTATATTTTTCAAATAAATGGGAGCAGTGGTTTCCAAATCTAACTATACATCGGTATCATAGACAGTGTCTTTAAAAATAGATTTTACAGGTTCATTCATATGGGCAAATCCAGAAGTTCAATAAAAATTTAGGTCAAGCATTTAAAGTCTAGACTATCTATAGTGGGTTTTTCTTAGAGTTGAACACATTCAAGAACTGAATCATTCTTTTTAAACCTAATAATAATTCCCTTTAAATTCTCCTTTTACCAATCAAAAATACCACTGACACCTTGATTTTGTAAAATTCATTATATTGGTGCCATTTTTCTCATCTATTTCTAATTGATCTTAAATCTTAACCATTATAACTTATTAAATGTTTTATCTATCTAAAGTCATGACTAGTTTTCTTCTATTTAAAAAAATCAAGTTAAGTCAATAAATAAAACACTACATAAGATCCATAGTGACAGTAAATCCTAAGATTCTGGGCAGAAATGACAAGAAACTGCAGGTCAAAAGAGGAAGTCCCCAATATGGAGATCTAGTCCAAGAGAGCAAGGCTATTTTTAATATCTCAAATAGCTGCCTGGGACATTGAATCAGGAAGTAGGGCAAGAATCACTCCACTAGACAATGGATCACTGAAGATCCATAGTGGCAGGGGCACTGGAGAAGCAGTTTCACTAAGTTGAGCAGTTTAATTGAAATGCTGAAATGATGATTGGGCCAAAGAAGCAAGACTATTTGTCAACCATGAAAGATTTCTGCATATGCCTAGCCAGGCACCTGCCATAGTGACTTTGTATGTATGCACATATGTGTGCACACATGTACATGATCAGAGCTGACACAAAACTAATGTTTTCTCCAGCCATAATTACCTATGGCTCTAACTCCATCTTTGTGTCTCCACACTTAGCTAGATCACTTAAATAGCAACAAGCATTTAAATGTGTGTGCTGAAAAATTTCTAACAACTTGAAATTTTTAAAATTTAAGGAGTTAAATTTTAAATTTTAAAAATTTAAGTTCTAAAATTTAAGAAGGAGATCTAAGAGAAAGTCATTTTCCTTGTTTCTAGATAAAAATCTTACCATATATGGATAGATAAATATGAATAAGTTAAAAAAAAAAAGCCAAACAAAGAAATAGAATTCTTAATCTGGTTTCTGCATAATAAAAAATAAAACATTGCATCCATGAGTTGTAAGACCAAAACGCTTACGAAAAATGACTTCTTTAGGAAACAATAAGATTCAATCCATAGCTCCTCTTAAATGTCCAATAAAATAATAATAAATTTATTAAAACAAGAAATGCATGAAGACATAACAAATAGAATATATTTTCTACCCAAATCGCTCACTCTACCTTCCCTTTCAGGCCAATAGCTTAGATTTGCCATTTTGAGGTTTTCTAGGAATTGTGGGCATGTTTCATTATTTTTTATTCTTTTTTCTCTTCTAACCATGTATTTTCAAATTGCCTATCTTTAAACTCACTAGTTCTTTCTTATGTTTGATCAATTCTGCTGTTGAGAGACTGACATATTATTCAGTTTGGCAATGGAATTTTTCAGCTTCAAAATTTCTGTTTGATTTTTTTATTATTACTTCAATCTCTTTGTTAAATTTTTCTGATAGGCTTCTGAATTCCTTCTTTTTCTTGTCTTGAAGTTCATTGAGCTGCTTCAGAACAACTATTTTGAATTTTTTATCTGAAAGGTCACATATTTCCATCATTCTGGGATTAGTCACTGGTGCCTCATTTAGCTCATTTGGTAAGATTTGTTTTCCTGGTTGTTCTTGATGCTTGTGGATATTCGTTGATGTCTGGGAATTAAAGAGTTAGGGATTGTTTGAACCCATCCTTCTTGAGAAGGCTTTCCAGGTATTCAAAGGTAATTGAATGTTGTGGTCTAAGTCTTCGGTCACTGTAGCTGTATCAGCACTGGGCACACGCCAAGCCCATTAATGCTGTGACTCTTGCAGACTTCTGGTGGTACCACCACAGTGGACTTAGGTAGGATATGGGAGAATCCCTTGAATTACCAGCCAAATTATCTCACACTCTTCCCTCATTCTCTGTGCTAGGGTATCCACTTCAGCATTTATAAGAAGGAAGTGTTGATATGACTTGAAAGGGGGGGGCAATAGAGAGTCACATGGAAATATGTTTTCCCTGAGCTCATGTGAATAACTACTATCCCTGGATATTCCTGGAAATGTCTGGAGATACTTTCTGTGAATAAAGAGAATGAAATAAAACATGTGGGAGCTTAGAGGTATTGATGTCCTGTTGTTAACATTATCTTTAGTGCTTTTATACTCAAATTCTATTTGTGTATAAGATATATAAGTTGTTCATATATGAAAGTCACCATTTCTCCTAATTGCAAACCCATGCACTCATTTAAAAAGAAATTTAAGTCATCTATATATAACGAGTTGCTTCAACATTTGAACAGTATAAAGCAAAAGTACTCTCTAGATGATATATTGATTTAAAAAATGTAATTGGATAAGTTTAAACTCTTGGATTAAAATCTCTACGATAAAATATGCATACTTATCATATAGCAATACTCTCATAATTTTCTTATAAAAAAAGAAAAAAAATTTAAAAGATATGCATACTTGTCTTTATTTTACAAGAAAAAATCTATTCTCAGAGAAATATGTCTGATAATAGGTCAAAGAATGAGGAAGAAAGAACCATTCATGTACAGTTTAAATGATTAGGTCAAATCAATCACAAATTAGAAAGAATTAAAATTCTTTTAATGAGGCATAGTAGTATCTGAATTACTACTAGTGTCCTAAAACCAGACCAAAATTGAAATAAAAATAAGACTCATAGCATTAACAATATATACATTTATGAAGATGTCTTTCACTGCCAATGGTTTGATAGATATGGCATTGTAAATGCTGAATTAATCTGGAAAAGTAATATTCAGAATGATGTGAACATAAGCAGGCATATTTTGACAAACCATCTATCGAAGCAAAAGAAAAAGTACTTAAATTGACAAGCCTCAAAAATTTTGATTGGGAATATTCAAAACTTTTTCTCATTCCAGTATTAGTATTCTGATTATATAAGTAATATATGTACATTGTTGAAATTTGGAAAATAGAAAAAGTATCAAGAAAAATCTTTCACAATCTCATTGTTCTAAGATAATTGCTATTATTATAAATTGTTATATATATCAGATGTATTAATATTAATAATTTTCCTTCCAATACTTTTTTGTTTTATAAATATACTTTCCCCCAAATTGAAATCATAAATTCTTCTTGTTTTTATCACACTTAATTCCACTTAATATTATGTTACGAACATTTTCTCAAGCCATAAGGAATTCTTTAACCACATTGTGTTTGTTTGTGTTTGTTGTTTCATATTCTAGTTCATGCATGTATCATAATACATTTAAACATTTCCATAAACCTAGACATTTGGGTTGTTTCCAATTTTTCAGTATTGTAAGCTAACACTTCAATAAACACCATCACACTTACCTTTTTGTCCACATTTCTAATCTTTTCCTAAGAAAAATTTTTGAAAGTAAAATTTCAGAGTAAAAGGATATGAAATTTCACAGATTCTGGATACAACTTCTTTCCAGAAATTTGTACCAATTACATCTCACAAAGTACAAGTATGCCTAACAAAATCACTGGGGAATTTTCTAGCTTCTTTTTGTTTAAAAAAAAATAGTTGATATTTTTGTACAAAGAGCAGCATATTATAGCAACCATAAAAGTTTCCAAAATGTTATTTATTTAACAACAAAGACAATTATTCTAAAGAAAAGACCAAGGAATTTCTATTTTTTTCTCTCCAAACAAATTATGATGATTTTCCTACAAAGTAGTCCAACTTTCCCTTTTTACTGGCAATTTTTTCTATTTTTAGTTTTCTCTAGCCCTGGAAATCTCTTCCAAAGAGGTTATATGAACTTGGAACTAATTTTCATCTTCCACATATGACTCACTATTCCCTACCATCAGGCACTATAAGATGTCCTCTCTATCTTAACCTGTATGTTCCTTACCAAAGAAGGCATCTTGACATGATGGAAAGAACATGAACTCTGCCATGGGAAAAGAGAGTTTCAGGCCCTCCTCTGGCACTCTTGAGGCTAAACCCTCTGAAGGTGAGCTTCCATATTCCAAGGCAAATAATCATACCATCTCACAGGATTATTGTAAAGATTAGGAAATGAAGAGAAGATACAAAGAATTGAATATTAACTAGCCACTGAAAACATTATTTTTATGAGGTATGAGTAAAAGAGCTACAAATGCTAGTTCTAGAGCAAAAAGAATCCACTTGGAACTAAAATAATCCACTCCCATTCCTTAGGTAAACTGGAAAAAGTCAACAGAATTGTACTTTGAGGGTAAAACATGAATGGACCATTGCTACTCAAAATTCCTTTACTTATATCTTTTACAGGAATCTGTGTCTAAAGAACAACACAAATTACAGAGACACTTTCACAAACCAGACATTGTTACTAAGTCAGGTTCATCATTTCTGCAAAGGAAGTTGCTTCCTTTTGTGTTAAGTTCTGTACCAAACCTTCACTGAAATTGATGTTTATTACTTTAAAGTCTACGTCTATCATATTGCTTCTAATACGACATAGACATGTAAAAACTTTCCTATATTCAACTCTAGTTTCTTCTTGTGGTCTCTAAAAAGTTTAGGGAATTTAGGACTTACGGATTTTCTCTGGTGGTTGGAAGACTGGAATGAAAGAGATATTTTCTAAACTATACCAAATTGTTAAAATGCAGCCAATTTCAGCAACAATGGTATTCTTAATGGGTTTTAAGAGGAAGAAAGGAATTGTGAATAATTTTGACGCTGTCTTGTCTTTCACCAGTTGCTGCTAATCTTTTGAAAGCTTTTCTATTTTTGACCTACATTCAGACAGACCCCGCTGTTTGACAAAGCTTGTTTTCAAGTCTGATTCACAAGAGCATTGCAGGGACTCCAAGGACTAGAGGTAATTCTCCTAGAAATATAAAAGTTCCTGTTGGATAATTAACTACTACCACAGGAAACTTGAAGTACCTAGAAATCTGACTTTCCGGGACAGCATCGCTCTATTGGTAGAGTAGAGGAAACAAAGCCCTTATCTCAGCATGTTCTTCACTGAACACTGAAGTCAGTAACCTGTGGGGCAGCATCAATGGATCAGTGGGGCATGAGGAAGCTCATACAAACACTGGGAAACAAGATGCAATTGCTACATGTCTAAACTAGCCTCAGGCAATGAGATACTGATGTTTGGATGATCCTGCAAACAATTTTCTTGCAAGTATCAATTCTTGTAAAATGGGGGACTTAGGACCTGAATACTTGGTTGCTTAAGATTCCTGCTATACATCTATTTTTGAATGACTATGTCTAACTCCTTTCCTGTGTCTGTAATGTGAAACGTCTATCTTAAGTATCACCTCTTCTCTGAGCAGCTGCCTTCTCCAAATTCTCAGTGTTTTATTCCATCTAAGTATGAATAAGGTATTTCGTCCTACGTCAACAGTGTCATATTTATTTGGGGAATACCAATAGATTATATTATCATCAGACAACAGGGAAATTAAAATTTAGTAAATCACATACTTAGGATTCTACACTGTTATGTATATGAATGGAACTTGGAAGCTGGCATTCCTCATTTTGTGGCCCGTATTATAAACATTCTCTAGCTTCTCACCATAGGTTTCCAAGGAGGTGCCTTAGGTTGGCAGGCTCTGGTTAATTACCAGAGTCAACCTTTCCACTAGAGAAGTTCCACTTTATCATTTAAACATAGCATCTTCCTGTGAAGATTCCTTTCGAAATAAGTGTTCTGCTCCAGACAAAACAAGACAGACAAACAAAAACACCCAGCAGAAACCACCTCCACCTACGACTTAGTTTCAACTGAGATTTATATCTCCATACCTATTCAGTAAATGTGTATTGTTGTTTTGTATTTTCAGTTTTAGATATTTTATCAGTCCCAATCTAGTCAAGAGACAGAAATCACACCAACTGGTTTATCAGAGAAAATTTAATATAAAGAATTGCTAAACAGGTATGAATAATTAGCTAGGTAACTGCAAAGGCAAAAGGAAAACTAAGTTACCAAAGACATAGTGATTGCAAGATGTAGCTAGCAACCCTAGAGCTACTAGAACAAATGGAAGAAGTTAGAATTGTTAGGAGTTTGGAAGAGGGGCGCCAGGGGGCTAAAAGTTAGATCTCTGAGAAGGGGATGCCGACAGACTAGTGGGTGTCTCTGAGAGCCCTTGCAATAAGACCGGTTCTGGGAGTGAGGATAAAACTACAATGGAATGAAATGCTGTTGCTAAGGCGAAGAATATTATCTATTGTCTACCCACTATGTAAGAGGGAGATTTAATTTTACATTTTCCCCCCTCCACTGCCCTGAGTACTTGCTGTCATTCCCTTCAACTCCTCCCTTCTTCAATATACACAGTATATACACAATATAGTCATATCACTAGTTTAATCCATAATTTCAGTGTTTACATTATTCTGTCTTTGTAAATATTCGCAGTTGAACCACATAATGAACTATGAATTACTTATGAATGCAACATTTCTAATCCCTAGAGTTAATCATTTCTTGGGTATTCTGTTTCTTTGCCTGGTTACTGTTCAGTGCACTTCTCACTAACGTACCCTCAGACTCTCGATATACACACTTGTCAGGTGATATAACTTTTTTTTTGACAGATGGCCTTGAGTCCTCTCACTGCCTTTGGATTGGCTCTTCTGTAGTCTGCAGCACAGTTGTCCTGGGATCTCTATCGTAATTGTCACCTCTCAGCGTGGCTCTACTTTTTCCTGTGACCTGGGTTTTAATTCTTCTTGGTTGGTTCCCTCCTTTATAATGGAACACATCCTCAAATAATTTCCTTAGAAAGGATACCAGGTAAGTAAATTTTTGAGAACTTGAATGTTTGAAAACGTATTTTCAAGTTTGTAAATATTTTAATTAATTGATAAAATTAATTGTCAGTTTGGCTAGGTCTGCAGTTCAAGAAGTCATTTTTCCTCAGAATTTTGAAAGCATTCCAGTGAACCTGTTCAATATCAATATCAATTTTTGATTTTTGCATGCGATCTGTTTATCTCTTCTAGAGGTTTTTGATATCCTTGGTTTACTACTAGCGTTCTGGAATTTCATGGTAATACACATTGAGGTGGCATTTTCCCCCTTTCTCATGCTAAGCCCTCAGTGGACCTCTCAATACTGAATTTCATGGCCTTCTGTCCTGGAAATTTTTATTTTATTCTCTTATAACTACAACGCTCTCCATTTTATTTGTCCCTACCTTCTGAGATTCTATTATTCACATATTGAACTTCCTACAATTATCTAATTTTCTCTCATATCTTGAAAAAAGATGTTATACAAAAGTAACATTCAGAAAACATACTAACAATCTTGAATATTAAAAATATGATAAAAGATATTTTAAAATAAATAGAATAATTATAAGACAAAGATAGATGAATCTGTCATTTTAGTCTAGTTTCTGGAAGATTTTTTCCACTTTGTCTTCTAATTATTCTATTTATTACAACAAAGCTTTCATGGACCCACAAGCACTGGAAGAAACTGTATCCATAGTTCAACCTATTTGCCAAAGAAAATTCAGGAAGTTAGTAGATAAACTGAAATTAGAACTGAAGTTTGTATGATTTCTCAGCTCATAATCTTGACTATATTACTATATAGTCAAACTTACTACTCTTTGGCCTGATATCGTATCATTTGTATCTCTTTTGATTATAACAGAAAACAACTTACAAACTAAAAGAAGAAGAGGTGTTGACTCATGTAACTGGGAAAGCTTGGAGTAAAACTGGCTTTAGAAACAACTCTATGTACACTCAAACAGTATCAGCAGGATGTAGTTTCTCCCCGCTGCTGGTCGAACTCTCCTCCATGTGTTGGCTTTAATCTCTGGATCTGGGCAGTAGCAGAATTGCTACAGCAGTGATAGCCTCACATTTTCTCAGGTTCAAGTCCCAGGAAAAAGAGTGAGATTCTCTTCCAAGCAGCTCTCACACTTGCCCTTATAATCACCCTGGTTGGAGCAACTTGAATCTTGAGTCCACGTGTATATCAATCAGTGAGGCCAGGGGAATGGAATGTGCTGCGTTACCTGAGCCCAGGTACTATGTTCCATCTCTGTAAAGAAGGAATGGAATTCAACACAAAGGGGTAAATTACTGCCCCCAGCTTGTTAGCATTTGCCAGAAAACAGTTAGTGGTTACTAGAAGACCAAAATATAATGCGTGTCCACCTCAGTTGTGACTAATAATGGAGAATACTTTACTGTTAAAACATATTACCCATCAGCATCAAATATCTCCTACATCTTCAAGAAGAAATAAGATCTGTAAAATATATGCATGAGCTGGTGGACATGATCAGTATTCAAAATACTCTTGCGATGCCGTTGCTCTGGAAGCACAGCATGAGGCAGTATTACTAGTCTAAATTGATGCCTGCCTTTTACTCACCTGAAAGAAGAGATGTGGATGCTCAGCAGTTGAGAAGGAGGTATGAGGGACGCTTAGCTTGATTGAGAAAGGTTAATTACTTGTGAAATGAGGCTGGGATTCAGAGGATGTTTGCTCTAGATTTTGTGTAATGTTATATTAACACTGGGATTCTCTTTATTCTATTAACAAAACAAACTCATTTTGTTTGGTTTCATTTTACAGTTGCCTTAATCCCACTGAACATTTATACTATTATTTAATTTTACTAAACATTTGTGGATGGCAAAATACCTATAGAATTAAGCAATTGCAGGATATTAAAGACATCCAGTTCTTACAGTGATTTGATCTGCTAATTAGCCACACCAATTTTATGGATCATTGCATCTCACTTAAAATGTATTGTTATACATTTATAATCTTTCCATAATGAGCTTTTATTGAGTGCATGGGCCAACTTCTGTGTGATGTATAAGAGAAATTCTCCTTCCCCCACCTAAATAATATATTTGCAGACCTAGTAAATCACAATAACATTCCAGTGAAAATAGTTCTCTTGGCATTATTAAATGGCTTATTTGGGACCATGATGGAAAATACAAATACCTGAGAAGGGAGAGTCAGAATACTATCCAAAGAGGCTCAACAAAAGAGGCAGGTGGAGAGGAGGAAAGCTATCATCCAATAAACCGATAGGCAATATAAATTTATTGAGAAAACACACGGCAGTCCAATTTTCTCCCATTATCACAGTGATCTTATTGTAGTCTTTTGCTTTTCACCTTTTCTCCTACTTGAATGGGATAAACTAATTTTTTCTAGTTTCTCAATAGGGATATTAATTTCCAGAATTAATTGCTGATTTTTGAAATACATTTTTAAAATTTTAGGTTAGCTACTCCTTGGATGGAATGATCATGTTGAAATGCTACTGACAATGTTAAATTTTTACCTGAGCCCTGTGGTCCTGGAAAACAGTGGTGGTCAAGAAATTACCACCAACCTTCCATGTCCTAAGAAATGGATTATTGCAGAGAGCCACCCTTCCCCTCAAGACTTAGGTAAGACTCATGAAGGAACCCTTGTTTACCTATGACAGGACTCTCCACAGATCCTCCAAATTCTTATTCTTTATCTTACAAATGATTAGCTAAACTGTTCATTTCAACTGACCAATATGGACAAAATGCCCACTAACTTGGCCTGACCAAACTTGGTCAGGCTTCTCTCCCTTCCTCAGTTGCCTGAACTTCGAGCATTGGAATGAGGAGCAATCCCTCCTTAATAGCCCCTCTCAAGGATAAGCCGATCTGAGGGAAAAATATTCCCTGATCAAATGTGTATTTGTGCCCCAGCTCATCCCACTCCATACACCAAGTTCATTCTAGCCTTGTAAACATTCCTCCCTATGATAGAAAAGCCATTTTCTGCCTGACCATTGAGACACTTGCAGATTTCATGGTTGGGAGATTTAATAGTCTCCCTCCTATATCCCAATAGGTCCTTTCCCCCTACTGCAATAATCATTTTGAATAAAGTCTTTCCTTCCTTAAGTCTGGATTTATTTTTTATTTGACACTACAATTTTGTAAGCAGACCTAGAGCATTTATCGGAATTCATTTGCTAGAGAGAAAAGTTTCATAATAACATTTGTTTTCTCTTCATATCTTTGTAGAAATTTAATAGCATATTTTCAGAGATAATGGTGATACATATAAAATTATTAATAAAAAGACATGCTACACATTTAAGCACTAAAAATAGCTTTATATCACAAACTAGATGCTTCAGCCTCACCACCAATTGCCTTCTTGAATTCCTTTCTCCGTTAATGAACCACCATTCCCTCGGCCACCACGTTGGAGATTGCAGCGCCACCTTTGAATCCTTTCTCAACCTGTTCTTCACAGTCAGTCAGTCACCAGGTCACTGGATTGTGAGTCTACCTCTTATCAATGCCCTGCACACATTTTCCCATTTCACTGGTATCATTCTAATTCACGTTATCTTTGATACCTCATGCCAGTGGTCTCTGTTTCAGAGACTCCCTCTCCCTGTGATAAGATAAGTGTGGATTTGGAAAAAAATGGGGCAGAATGTTAGAGGTTGAGACTGGATGTTGAAGTCTAAAGTCAAAACAGGAGTTGCTGTTAAAGCTGAAAGATTTGGGAGCAGGATTGCAAATGAAAAGCCCAAGGCCATCCTTTGAGAAAAACCTGCTTTTTAAATGCATTGAAGAGAGAAAAGTTGAATGACAAATGTAGAGGAAATAAAGGAAAATTAACTTTTGAAGATTGAAGTCGAAGTCTGAAAGTCAAGGATTATTAAGGCGGATTATTATTTGCCATGTTTGAGACTATGTCAATGTGAAGATATACTCCTGTGCCTGCGATCTGTCCTTCATCCCATACTTTCTTTAAAGTACTGGGTACTGCAGTTGGTTTGGGTGCCATTGGTGATTCAGTTGGGTGATTCAGGAGAAGAGCAGGCAGCTTTTTGTGGGCTGGCAGAGCTGTTTCTGAGGTTGTTTCTCTGTTAGTGAAATGGGTTGCTCTGACAGAACAAAGGCACAATTGTTCAGCTTTCTCTGGAATTAGAAGATGCCAGGATCAGTGGCCAGCTTCAACGGCTCTGTCTTCTTCTCTGTTCTCCCTGGATTTTAAACCACTATGAGCATGAAATACACATTACATAGAGATATTTTTTGTTGGAACTTAACCTAACAAAACACTTTCTAGGACAGTATGGTTCTGGTGTTAGAGAATACTACAGTTTCCCTCTTTTAAAAATAGATCCATCAAACTTTAGATGGATGCATGGTTGCCAATCACAAACATTAAATGGTCCAGCCTCTTTGGCTGCCAGGTATTACCACATGATAAGTTTTAGCCAATTGGATGTGAGTGGAAATAACAGAGTAAAACTTCTGAGTGTTGTCCTAAAAGGAAATGAATATGCCCTATATTTGTTCTTTCTCACTTCCTGCTACCTGGGATGCTAATAAGATGACTCTAGAAACAACTGGAATTTTGAAGAGCTACCCCATTTCTCTATACACATTTCAGTATGAATTTACCTATATAAAAAGAATAAAGCCTCTTGTTCAGGCAAAGAATGTGAACTAATCCCATCCCTGGGAATTCTATTTGGTAATGGCAAAACAGGCCTTGTCTATAATCGTAAATATATTGACTGCCAAACTCCTGTCGAATGGCTTTTATTGTATTAAAATGATCTTCTCACTGCTCTGCTTTGCTTTCCTGTTTTTCTCATTCACTTGGGCAAATGTGTTTCCATTTAAAAGTTTCCTTCTTTCTTCTTCCTTTGTTGTTTTTCTATAACAATGGTGAGAAAGGTGCACCTTTCAGTCCTTAGTAATTTTCTGGAAAATTCAAACAGGATTTTTTTTTTTCAAGGGTTTGATAGCCCCACTCCTGCCATGGAAGGATTCCAGTTCGAAGTTTTCTTATTTGTTCATTGGTAGTATGAAGTTTCTTGGGGAGCTGTGAGCCTGAGAAAACCCCACGTGAACTCTCAAATCGCATCCTATCACCCAAGGCTTGACCAGTATTTTCTCCCATGAGCTCTTGCCTGTCCTACACATGAACCCCCTGCGCTCTTGCTCTAGGTTTAACATTTGATAAACAATGCAGTGAAATTTGAATGACAATCCGGAGAATGTTCCATAAGCAATTAAATCTTTTGCAGCCTTTATCTTCTCTTACCCCACAATGTCTCCCCAGGTGAAGCCCCATAACTTGCTGCCAGGCACTTTTCTGCAAAGTTTAGAGGTTTTTAGCTATTGTTAGTATATTTTTGCTGCAAATATTCCTTTTTATTGTCTTCTTTTTTACATAGCTATGTATTACTTTGAATTTTTTTGCAGTGTAATTTAAACTTCAGGTCACAGTTACAAATAGTGAAATTCCAGACCTTTACCAGGAGAACAGATTTAACTTCTTGGTATCTCTCTTTGTGATCTCATGAGCAAACCCTATGCATTACCCAACAAACATAATCTCAAGAAATGAACTGTGTTTATTGTTACATGAAAAAATAAGAAAGTATGTATATTAATGGATTCAGTATATATGTAAACTATTCAGGAAACTCACTCTTCAGTACACTGGAAATTAAAGCACTCTTGATTTTATGAAGTGGTAGGACAGCTTAACATTGACAATCCAGTGGGGAGAAAAGAGTATTGGGGTACAGGTGCTCTCCATTAAACTAACAATTCTTTGCTTTCCGTTTCTTTCTGCATGGTTCACATTTGCATTTTGAGAGAAGAAAAAAATCAAACTCTTCAGTAGATGCTTTACATATTAGTATAAATGAAGAGTAAGAGACTTCATGTGGTGGCAAAATTTGAGTGGCAGGGAAATGGACACTCAGTCTTCTTGAGACATATTGGTGCGTATCACAACTGATTGGTTGTGCTTGTGTCTCTCTACATCAAGGTCAGATGAAAGAATTTTTGTGAGACAGAATGCTAAAAATGTAACTGGAAAGTCACCTATGGTATCTTTTACGTATCTAGAGCAGTACCAAGACCCAGTGCTAATGTTTTGCTTTGCTCAAAATCATGCACTATTTATAAGCATAATAATAATAAAATCAATACAAGGTTTATTCACCTTTTTTGTACAGAAAAATATTCCATAATGCCCTATTCAGAAGTCTTTTCCGATGCAAAGATGGAAAAGAGGATTTTTTTCTTCCAGTAAAAAAAATCATTAATATATTCAAGGTTTAACTTTTCTTTTACAAGTGTTTTTGAGTGTACCATATGGCACTAGTTAGATTTGAAGGTTTTCATTTGCTTTTTAAAAATCTGAGTGAGGTTTCCTTTCATAAGCTCATACATACTGGTTATTTTTTTAATAAGCATAAAACTTCTATATAACACCAAATGCATGATTTAACAGGAAGGAATAATAATAATTGGCTCATTTAGTTAGGAGCTCCTTTGAAGCTTAATAGTGAAGGATAAGCAGTTATTAGCTTATTAGCTCAAGTTGGACCCAGTACTTATTTTTTAAAAAAAAATAAGTGCTGGAATACATATCTTGACAAATTATAAATTGCCTAGCCCCTTTTTGGTACCCCCTCCCTAGTTCTTCACAAAGAGGAATGAGCTTGTTCCTGCCAACTGAGTCAGTTGGATGGAAACATTAATGTATTTAAGCAGATGTGTGTCAACATCACCCTGCAAAAACAAGGTTGCCTGTACTCTGCATTGGCACACACCATCCCAAAATAAAAAACATTAAAATTCTGTACTTCTGTTGTAAGGGACCAAAACTGTACACAGGGCTCAATTGCAAAATAGACTTCTTGCAAAACAGACTTCTGCATTCTAGTGAAGCTTGCTTGCCTGCTAACCGCTCAGTTATGCTTATGTGATAACGGCTTGCTTGCAGAAACCGCGGGGTAATATGAGAAAAAGTGCAGAGAGAAATAGCAATAGAACCAATCGCTGTACTAAATAGATGCATGTCCAATGGGTGGACAGCTCTTTGTTTGCTGCCTGAACTGACCCTATAAAACT
>CAUYRT010023031.1:0-42485 GCA_963574885.1 Lepilemur ruficaudatus
CAGGCATGTGCCACCATGCCCGGCTCATTTTTTCTATATATATCTTTAGTTGGCCAATTAATTTCTTTCTTTCTATTTATAGTAGAGACGGGGTCTCGCTCTTGCTCAGGCTGGTTTTGAACTCCTGACCTTGAGCAATCCACCCACCTCAGCCTCCCAGAGTGCTAGGATTACAGGCGTGAGCCACCGCGCCCAGCTTGGAATTGTTTTCTTAATCTCAGTTTTGGATTGTTTATTGCTCGTGTGTAGAAGTATATTGATTTTTATGCATTGATCTGGTATCCTGCAATTTTGCTGAATTAATTTTTTTAGTTGTAATAGGTTTTTTTCCCCCTCATGTGTGGATTCTTTAGAATTTTCTATAGGATCATGCCATCTGTGAACAAAAATTGTTTTACATCTTCCTTTCCGATCTCATTGCCAATTGTTTATTTATTTATTTATTTATTTTGCTTACCTGCCCTGACTAGAGCTTCCAGTAAAATGTTGAGTAAAGGTGGCAGAGTGGCCATACTTGTCTCGTTCCTGATCTTAGGGAAAAGGCTTCTAGTTTCTTCATCGTTAAGCATGATGTTTGCTGTGGGTTTTTCATAGATGTCCTTTATCAGATTAAGGAAGTTTCCTCCATTTCCACTTTTTGAGTCTTTTGTTTCAGTCATGAAAGGATGTTGGATCTTGTCAAATACTTTTTCCAAACCGACTGCAATAATCGTGTGGTTTTCTTCCTTGATTCTATTAACACGGCATATCGTGTCGATTAACTTTTTTGTGCGTTAAACCAATGTTGTGTTCCTAGGACAGATCCCACTGGTCATGGCATGTGATCCTTTTCATATATTGCTGGATTTGGTTTGGAAGTCTGCTTGCTCCTCAGCTTACAATGGGGTGACATCCTGGTAAACCCATCATAAGTTGGAAATTCCGTAAGTCGAAATGCATTCAATACACCTAATAGCGAGCGTCACAGCTTTGCCTAGCCTGCCTTACGTGTGCTCAGAACACTTACACCAGCTTACAGTTGAGCAAAATGGTAAAACACAAAGCCTATTTCATAATGAAGCGTTGAATATTTCACGGAATTTACTGAACGCTGTACTGAAAGTGAACAACAGAATGGTTTTACGGGCGCTCAAAGTCCAGTCTGCATTGAATGCGGGTCACTTCGGTACTTTTTTGCATCATAAAGTCTAAAAGTTGTAAGTCTAACTGTGGTAAGTTGGGGACTATCTATATTTTATTGAGAAGTTCCACATCTATATGAATAATGGATATTGGTCTGCAGTTTTGTTTCTTTATGACATCTTTGTCCTGTTTTGGTGTCATGGTAATACTGGCCTCATAGAAAGATTGGGGAAGTGTTGCCGCTTCTATTTCTGGAAGAGTGCATGAAGGATTGGTGCTAATTCTCCTTTAAATGTTAGGCAGAATACACCAGGGAAACCATCTGTGCCTGGGCTCTGCTTCGTAGGCAGTTTTTAAAATTCTAAATTCAATTCTTTAATTGTTATAAGTGTACCAAGTGTATTCGGATTTTCTATTTCTTTTTAAGTCAGTTTTAGTACTTTGTGTCTTAAGAATTTGTCCATTTCATCTAGATTATCTAATTTGTTTGCATTTTTAATTGTTTATAATCTTCTCTTATAATTTTTTTTTTTTAGAAATGGGGTTCGCTGTGACTCTTAGGATGGAGTGCAATGGCCCCATCGAAACTCACTGCAAACTCGAACCCTTGGCCTCAAACGGTCCTCCCACCTTGGCCTCCCAAAGTGCTGGGATTAGAGGCCTGATCTCCCATAATCCTTTTCATGTCTGTAAGGTAACATTTTTGTCTCCTCTTTTGTTCCTGATTTTAGTAACTTGAGTTCACTCCTTTTATTCTTTGTCTAGTCCATTTTGTTGATCATTTCAAAGAAAGGACTTTTGGTTTTGTTGATTTTCTCTATAGCTTGTCTCTTCTATATTTAATTTACTTTCCCTGAGGTCTTTATGACTTCCTTCCTTTGACTGGCTTTGGGTTTTGTTTGCTCTTCTTTTTCTAGTTTCTTAAGCCTGAAGCCTAGGATATTGATTTGTGGTTTCTTATTTTTTAATACAGGCACTTACAGTGATACAAAAGCACTGCTCTAGCTGCGTCTTGTAAGTGTTTGTATGTCGTGTTTTAATTTTCATTCACATCTAAGCATTTTCTGATTTCCCTTGTGATTTCTTCTTTGACTTGTTGGTTATTTAGGAAGTTGTTATCTAATTTCCACATACTTGTGAATTTCCCAAATTTCCTTCCGTTATTGATTTCAGTTTCCATTTCATTGTGTTCAAAGAACATACTCTGCGTAATTTCAGTCCTTTAAAATGTAATGAGGATGTTTCAATGGCCCAATGTATAGCCTATGCTGGAGAGTTTTCCATGTGCACTGGAGAAGAATACGTATTCTGCTGTTTGAGCTGAAATGGTCTATAACGGTTTGTAAGATCTTCTATTTCTTTGATAATCTCCTACCTTACTCAAAGTACAGTACTGAAGTCTCCAATTATTATTGTTGACTAGTCTATTTCTCCTTGCAACTGTATCAATTTTTCCTTCATGTATTTGGGGGCTCTGTCATATAAGTTTATAATTATTATTATTTTTACTTTTTTGAGACCGGCTCTCACTCTGTTGCCTAGGCTGGAATGCAATGGTGCAATCAGTGCACTGTAGCCTCGAACTCCTGGGCTCAGTGGATCCACCTGGCTCAGCCTCCCCAGTGGCTAGGACTACAGGTGCCTGCCATCATGCCTGGAAATATCGTTATGCAGAAATAGATAACTAATATGGAAGGGTAGGACAGGTTGCTGACCTTTGGAATTTTATGGGTCTCCTTTAGATTGAGAATCTTTGTGTCTCTCATCCCGTGAGACAGCAATGGGCTGAGTTCCAAAGGCCATCGTCTGTTTACCTTTGTCTCCCTGACGTCGGGCTCTTGCAGGCAGGACCCATGTCTGTGCTCCCTTGCGCCACATCCTCTGCAGTGTATGGCACAGCCCGAGGGACCCATCATTGTTGAATGCCAAATTGACAAGTGGGACCCAATGGGTCAGGGGAAGCCCAGCCAGGACACACCCCAAGTAAGACCTGAAGCTCCTTGGGAACAAGATCAGAGGCTAGGGCTGGAATAGCTGATTTGTCACTTTTTGTGAAGAGCAGGATGGGAACAAGTGGGAAGTACGAGCATAATGCCAGGCCATGATGGTAGCAGCATGAGTGTGTGCTGGGTCTCGAGGGAGACTTAGACATTGGAGGCAGTGCGGGGCAATGGTTAGCACCACAGTGCAGGAGACCATCAGATTTGCCTCAAGAGCCTGACTCAGCACTTCCTGGTTCCCTTTCAATAGTGAGCCTCACTTTCCCATCTGTAAAATGGGGTTCATAATGGTCCTTATGTTGCAGGGTTGTCGCAAGGATTGATGAACACATGCAAAATTCTTAGCGCATACTACATGTTCAGTTAATGCTTCTCATGAGAAACATGTTTGGAAAGATCTGCTACGTGTAAGTTGGTGAGCCCCAGGCAGCGAACATCATGTAGACTGGAGTCCAGTTTTCCTCTCCTAGGACCACAGGAAGCTGATTCTACCCAACACATGCCAGAGAGAAGAGAAACTTGGGGAAGGGGGCCTGGGACAGGGTGGGGTGGGTGATGCTAAGAAGTCACTGGTTGTTTATGGCCATAACCACCCCCAATGCAACTGGTCTCGTCTGATCTCGGAAGCTAAGCAGGGTCGAGCCTGGTTAGTCCTTGGATGGGAGAAGTCAGTAGTTCCTCTTTCTCTTCCTTGGGGAAGAAGTGCTGCCCAGACCCAAGGAGTTACTGGAGACAGGACTCGCCTGACATGTAAAAGAGTAGTCTCCGTGCTCTTGAGATGACAGGAGAGGCACGCAGAATGCGCACCCACCCCAGACGCACCCCTCAGACTATCGTTGCGCCTGAGATTTCCGCCCTTCAACCTGCTCCCAAAGGTCCCCAGGGAATATGATCTGTCCATTTAGTTAAATTCAACCACAGGCTGGGCGTGGTGGCTCATACCTGTAATCCCAGCACTCTGGGAGGGCAAGGCAGGAGGATCGCTTGAGGTCAGGAGTTGGAGACCAGTCTGAGCAAGAGCGAGACCCCGTCTCTACTAAAAATAGAAAGAAATTTATTGGCCAACTAAAAATATATAGAAAAAGTTAGCCGGGCATGGTGGCACATGCCTATAGTCCCAGCTACTTGGGAGGCTGAGGCAGGAGGATCGCTTTAGCCCAGGAGTTTGAGGTTGCTGTGAGCTATGATGACCCCACTGCACACTACCCAGGGCGACAGAGCCAGACTCTGTCTAAAAAAAAAAAAAAAATCACAATGTCTATCCAGAGCTGACTGTGGATAATCTGCTGTAGGGAAAGATCCAGGCACCTTTGCCTTACACTTTCCAGGGTGCATTAGCACAGATGTTTGATCGTCTCGACATGGCTGAGGCAGGTATTAATAGTTACGACGATCCCCATTTTGCAGAGGAAGCAGCTCAGGCCCAGAGAGGCTAAGGGACTTGCTGGGAGACAAGTGGGCATTAAGCGGCGGAGCTGGAACGCAACCGGGTCTGCCTTCTAGCTCTTGGTGTTTACTTGTTCATCCCGGCTGCTCTCAAGAAGTTTACAGAAAACAGACAAGTCAGCTATTCAAGAATATGGCCGAGGGCTTTCCAGCTTGGTTCCCTGGTGCTCTTTGTGTCCCCTGGGTGCTGGGAGGTGGCAGAGGGGTGAACAGGGTGGGTGGTATGATGCCCTGGGCGCCCCACACGCCTGAGCCCAGATCTCCCCTATCTTCTGCCTTTAGAGGTGCAAAGTGTTCGGTATTTCAGGGGAGATAATACAACAGTGAAACCAAACAAGATTTTCTGGAATATCTGTTGTGCATCAAGCCCGGATTGGGGCGGGCGGGTGGCTTCAGGCAGTATAAGAAACGCTTACAAAACAACCCACGTGTGAAAACTTGAAGAACGACAAGAAATTAAATAACGGCTCGGCACAGCAACAGCGGAACTGTCCCATGGCCGCATCTGGCTCCCTAAGTAGTGGCTTCGGCAGTGACTTGGGTGGTCAAAGAAGAGTCCGGATCCGTGTATCTGAGTAACCCAGCACCACCCAGGCTCGGCAACAGGGAGCAGAAGCCCAGAGCAATGAAACCTGGGCTGGGCAAGTTTCGACAGAGAGGAGACACCCCGGAAGGGCCTCAGTGGGAGGTGGGAAGAGTAGGTAGGTGCACCAAAGCCTGGGGTGCCCCCACAGCTGCAGATGAGCACTCACTCCTGGTGAAGGGCTCCCCCACTCCCACTTGGGTCCCCCTCCCACTTGCTGGCCTGTCGGACGTGGCCGGGCAGACGCCATACAATGCGCGGTGCAGTGGACTGGGCTGAGATCCCAGCCTTGCCTCTCTGTAACCACGTTCAAACATTGTGTCCATGTTGAAACACATGGACAGTCCTCACACCCACCTCACAGGCCTGCTTGGATCGGGAACTAGATAATGCACAAAAAAGACCCTGGCACGGTTCGTTCCTGGCACATGTAACTTCTCTATAAATGTTATTGGCTATTATCTACAGCTACATCCAACAAGGGCAGACTGGGAGCAGAGCTCTTCTTGGCTTTTATTCACTCGTTTAACAAGCATTTAATGAGCACCTACTCTGTGCCAGGCACTGCACCGGGAGCTGAGGCCAGAGATTGAAAAGTTCATTTTCCTGAAGTAGCTCCTGGTCTCCTGGGAAGGCAGAATGCGCACCGTTCTTATTCTGGTAAGTACTGGAATGTCTGCTTGGTAGCAATGATTAACAGTTAACATTTACTGAATACGTGCTATGTGCTGGGTATGATGCTCTCTACAGATACTATTATCTCATTTGATCCTTATGACTTGGGCTTGGTCCTCCATTTTGCAAATGGGGGAACTGAGGCTCTGGAAGGCTCTGAAAGGTCATGTGTCTACCCAAAGTCCTGTGGCCAGCAGGTGGTAAATCTGGGTTTCCAATCCAGGATAGAGGATGGAGTCGGCAGAGGGTCCAGCAAATCCCAAGGTTTGGAGGTTTGAGAGACAAGGGAGAAGTCAGATGGATGAAACATGAAATCCTCGTATTATGGTCCCCTGGCAGGTAACTCATGCCATAAAGCAAAGCCACCAGGAGTCAGTGAGGAGCTGACGCGGAAGTTCTAGCCTCACATCTGATTGGTTTTAAGCATTTGACATTTATTAGATGAGTTAATCTAGGGGAAGCACTTAGGGTCAGGATTAGGGTTCAGTCGGGGTTTGGGTTTATGCCTGGCGCAAAGTCAGTGGTCTGAAGTGTTAGCAATTACTCACTATCACAGCATCCCTGGAGTTTGCATGGTACGGATATGCATGAATTTCAGTTACCACGTTTAAAAAATAACACTAGTTCCGCCAACAACGTGGTTCAAATTCCACTTTCAGCGGTAGAGCAAGTGTGAATAATTGCGCTGATCGCAAACTTTGCTCTTAGCGCTTCAGCCCACACATCTATGCAAACAGCAGGTGCGCATCGCGGATGATCAGGGACCCATCGGGGGTCACTTCTTTCAAAGTCTGTTGGTGGCTGGTCACTGCACGTCTGTTATTCAGTTCACACACAGCCAAGTGCGTGGTTGTGCTGCCTCCTTGCTACGCAGTGGTAAGTCACATGACATTTCACACCAATGGATAACAACTAGAAGGAATTGGCCAACAAACATGCCAGTGCAGTGCAGCAAAGAAAGGAAAAGTGATGGCGCTGGGGTTGTCCAGAGAAACAAACCAACAGGAGATCCACAGATAGGTAGAGTGATGCAGGTAGGTAGACATAGATCGACGGATAGGTAGATTTTAAGGAATGGGCTCTCAAACCCAAAATCGGCGGGGTAGGCTGGCAGGTTGGGGACCCAGGGAGGAGTGGCTATTGAAGTTGTTTGAAAACAGAATTCCTTCGTCTGCAGGGGAAGGTCAGCCTTTTTCTTTTAAGACCTTCAACTGATTAGATATGGCCCACCCACTGTATATGGGGGATAATCCACTTTATTCAAAGTCTACTGAGTTAAGTGTCAATCTTTTTTTTTTTTAAGATCCTGAATTCCAGTGGGATTAAGTGTTAATCTTATCTAAAAAAAAAAATACCTTCACAGAAACACCCAGCATAATGTTTGACCAAATAGCTGGGTACTGTGGTCCAACCAAGTTCATGCATAAAATTAACCATCACCAAGTTCTAGAAGAAACAGATAAAGGAAGTTGTGAAGAAAGGCAGGAAGCTTTCCAGAGGAAGTGAGGCTGGCAGGAACACTCGGAGATATTTCACGACATCGAAAGTGCAAAGGATAAAATCTTGGAAACAGATCCAATCTTAGAAAGGAGAATGACCATTTGCCAAGGCACATAAAAAGACAGTCCCTCCGTATCATTAGCTAAACCGCTAGAAGAAGCAGGCAGGCGCTGTTCAAGATATTTTTGTTTTCATACAAAGAAATATGATGCCTAACATTTTCAAAGTTTCTGAATGTTCTCAACTAAAGTATATGAAAGAAATGTTAGCTTTACTATTTTTTTCATTTCCTTAAATTCATAACTGACAGTAGGAGAGTTTTTTTTTTAACATTTTGATTTAAAAATTGTTAAAGGTCACAGACTAATCTTATTTAACCTCATTGATCATTGAGATTGTTTTGCACAATTACAGTTTGCACGGGCACTCTTATAATCACATGAACGTGCAAAGCGAGGATTGTCTGTTATTTGTAGCATCGTCATCATCATCATTATCACCTCCACCACCAGATAAGTTGGGCAAATGCCCAGGATGCCAGGCCAGGGGTCAAGCTCCTCTGACACCCTTTTCTGACGCTGGGCAAAGGGGCTCCAGCCATGTTCCAGGTCCAGGCTGTCCCAGCTCTGGCCAACATTGTCCTGCCTCTGCAGGAGCTGGGCTTCATGAGGAGGAGTACTCAGTTTATAAACCAATAAAAATAACTCAGGGGTGATAAACAGCTCCAGCTGGTCCCCAGGGGATGCTCTTACGCTCTTACGCAATCTGCTTGGATTTCGAAAGCCCCACATGGCACCGTCAGCAGAGGCAGACAGAGACACAGGGCGGGGCCCCTTTGGCCTCAATAACTTGGGACGGTGACTTTGGCTGAGACATGGGTGGCTCATTTACAACAGAAGACTCGCAGAAATAGCACGGCTGATTGATTGGTTGGTTGGTTGATTGATTTAACTGCATGGTATTTCCTTGTTTTCTTCTTTGGTAGGGTATATAAATAATGGATGGTCTTAGCAGAAAATTCAGAATATACACATGCCAAAAGGAAACAATTCAAAGCCATCCAACCATTTACAGTTGTTACCTTCAGACTTTCAGACTTTTCTAGAAGGTATCTCCCGACAGTGTACGGTGCAGCGTTCAGACCGCAGACTCTGGTGCCAGCCTGCCTGGGCTCCGCTCCAAGGTTGCTTAACTTTTCTTACACTATTTCCCCAACAGTGAAATGGGGATAAGAGTAGCCCCTTTATTAGGTTGTTGCCTGGTTAGAGGCTTTCTGTTTTGCTGCCGTGAAGGCGTTCAAGAGGAGTAGGCTTGTGGTTGAGTCTTTGTGTAGATGCTTAATTATTTCTTCAGAATAAATTCTTGGGATTGCAACTAGAGTTTCAAAGAAGATGAACACTTTGATGGCTTTGTTGCTTGCTAAGTCACACAATCGATTAAAATGGGCTACCTGGGACCTCTGCAGAAGTATTAATAGTTATTGGCTCCATTATGAGCCATCACAGAGCAGTGGCCCAGAGGTTAAGCCTCCTGCCTCGGGGCACACAATAATCATAATATTAGAGTGTCAGCTCCACGAGGGCAGGGACCCTGTCGGTCCTGTTCACGGCTGTGTCCCCACTTCCTCCTGCAATGACTGAATGAACTTAGAAGAACCAGTAATTTCCTGAGACCAACTGCAGTCTTACGGCCTCCATACAGTTCTACTAATCACTTTATTATAGACACTAACCTGAATTCTTTTACCACGCAGGTTTTGTTAAATTCTATAATGAATAAAATATTAACCAATGCACTTCAAAGAGAAAAGGGGGTGTGTGGGGACGCCCCCACCCCCAGAAGGAGAGAGCTGGGACAACTATGATAGGCAAAAATAAATAAATGCCTCATTTGTTTTGTCGTTTGATTGACACGTCTTGAATCATTTATTGAGAGCTCCGCCTCTTTCTAATAATATGGAAATCGGGAACATGTTACTTTCAGTCATGATTAGGGGTGAGTTTCAGAGAACACTCGCAGGTGAGGGAGACAGATGTTGGCGGCGGCACAGTCATTAAGGTGCGCCGTGATTTATGGATTTCAGCAGGCGGCCACCGTGGGCTCCCTGCAGCGCGCTGGTCTCCGACACGCGGTCGGAGAGAGAAGTGTCGGAGAGAGAAGTGTCGCTCTCCCGTTTCTCAGGGCGATTGTCCTTGCAAGAACGATCGCGCATTCATCAAATATGCATCGAGCACCCACTAGGCACCAGGCACGAAGCTAAATGCCAGGACGTGGAGAGACTGATCATTCGCTTCCCTTGGAAATAACGCGGCAGGAACACCCACGGCGCGCCAGGAGCCGTGTTGGATGCCGCGCACTCAGGGAAGAGTAAACAGAGTGTGGTGTGGAAGGCAGACACGGGAACGAGCAGCCGCCCCTCCTACCTGGCTGGGGCTTGTGCTCTTACAAGAAGGTTTCCTAGGGACCTTCTTTGATTCTCACAGAAGCCACAGGATCGAGAAGGTGACTTCTGAAGTCTCCACCTACCTCTGGCTCCTGAATCTGTCCCTTCCCGGAGCAGGTGGTTCACCCTTGTAAGCCTCCTTTTCCTCATCTGCAAAAGGGAGTGTTGCCGGATAAAACACAAGCTCCCCAGTGACAGCTGCATTTCAGAGAACCTGTGGGTCACTATTTAGTATAAGTATGTCCCATCTACTGTGTGAGACATACTTGTACTAAAAAATATTTTTCTTCACTCTTCGGAGGTTTCAATTGCACTGAGCGCCTGCTCTTTTGTTTGGTTTTGCTTCCCCCTCCACACCCGGCAACCCTAAAGCGGGGACTGGGTTGGGTTCTGATGGCTACCTCTCCAGAGCATGGTAAAAAAGGCAACAGAATGGGATTTTTACTGCTCAGTAATGTTTAGGTAAATTAAATGCACACAAAAGAGTTTGCATTTAGATTTTCACTTATACGTAAATAAACACGTAACACACAGCATTGCCCTATCTGACACGTGCTCGGCTGGCCTGGAAGGACACATGCTGGATAGATGGGTGCTGAGGTTTGAGGTGGCAGCTAGAGAGGAGGGTAGGCCTAGAGATGAGGAATGAAAGGATAGTAATAGCAACATCGACTAAAACAGAGTGAGGTCTTGCACGGAGAGATGATAGCGAACCGTGCATCAGAGGTGTGTACTCAACCCGCCGCCCCGCAGTCACCGAAGCATTCAGATCTCAGAGTTAGAAGGATCTGGCTTCCACTCCTGGCCTGGCCTGTCACTGGCTGTGTGACTTCAGCAAGTGGCTTCCTAGCCTTGGGCCTCTGTGTCCTCTCCTGGGCCAATACGAAACCATCTCCTACAGAGGGTTGTCACAGGGTTAGAAATAGTGGGTGAACAGGACCGAGCACATAATCCGATACACATCATAAAGATAGTAGTAGTATTAATATTAATAATTATTATTTATACTAACCCAGAGGGGGGTGGTCTTACACACACATGACAGAGACGCAGAGAGAGAGCCAGCTGGTCACAGGGACATTCTGTGGGAATTCTGGAGAAAGGAGGCCTTGGCCAGTGGGGTGGAGGCTGTTATGGACTGAATGTCTGTGTCTCCTCCTAAATCTATATGTTGAAATCCTAATCCCCAATGTGATGGCGTGAGGAGGTGGGGCCTTTGGGGAATGGTTAGGTCATGGAGGTGGAGCCCTCATGAGTGGGATTAGTCCCCTTATGAAAGAGGCCCTCTCTCTGTCACATGAAGACACAACAAGAAAGTGGCCGTCTGCAACCCGGAAGAGAGCCCTCACCAGAACCCGACCGTGCTGACACCCTGATCTCGGACTTCCGGCCTCCAGAACTGTGAGAAATGAATTTCTGTTGTTCCTAAGCTACCCGGTCTACGGTACTTTGTTACAGCAGTGAGGCCTCTCTGTAGTCCTGTAGGAGCTGGTCAAACACAGTGGCCTCAAATGCCCAGAATTCATCTGCTCCAAGAGGCTTTCTGCACACACACACAGTCTTCATTCAGCTCAGTGCAACGAGCACTCTCTGCTGCTTAAGAGGGGCCAGGCACCGTGCTGGTGCTGGGGATACAGAGATGGCACAGTTCTGGCCCTTAGGAAGCACTCGATTTTGTGGGAAAACCACAAAAGAAGAGCACATTATTATCACAACACGTGTTAGGTGCAGCTGTAGAGATGGACTCAGGGTAACATGGGAGCCTGGGGCGAGAGGCATCTACCCCATATTCCTCTAAATCTAAATCACATTCTGCTACTGTTCTGTTGCGTCTACCTCCTAGACAATGAAGAACCCGACTCCACACACAGGAGGGGATTCGGGTACATGACATTTATTCAGGGATGTGGTTTTATTGAGGGATGTGTTCTCAGGAGAAGGGACAGAGGAGGGAGGACGGGGCAGGGGGCTGGCTAAGGATGGTGATGCTGAGGTCTCAGCCTGGTCCCATAGGAGCTCTGGAGCTGGGGCTGTGCCATGGGGCTATTGCATTCATTGTGGTGAGGGGGCGGGACCTTGACACCCCCGTCTGTCAGTCACTGGCTGTGGGCTGCTCTGGGGGCGGAGCAGACCAGGTAAGGCTGCTCCCACTTGGCCAGATGGACAGGTCTCCAGAAAATGGTGCACCTGTGAACCATCAGCAGCCCAGACACAGCTGCAGGGTGAGGTGGCCGCATTGAACAGGCACCAACTGCATCCTCCAACAATCTCTCATTCTCCGTTCCTGACTCTCCATGCCAGGTAGGTCCCCGGCTTCAATGATGCTGCAGGTAAAGAATTCAAGCTTGCAGGTGAAAAGACCCTTAAAGATCACTTAATCTACCCCCCTGACTTTGCCGTTGAAAGCCGGGAGAGGTTCAGTCATTTGCCTAAGGCTGGCATCACAAACTCCAACGCCACAGGGGCCAGGCGGGAGAAACAGATGCTGTGTAAGACTATAAGGAGTGGTGTGGACTGCGGCAAACTGGAGACGGGAGTTCTGCTCGTGGAGCAGCAGCAGCCTGTTTTGCACAGCCACGAGGGAATGAGGACCCAGCGTGACCGGCGACTCTGAATTCTCCAAAGATGGAAATCTGTACGTGTGTGTGTGCATGGGCATATGTGTGTTTCATGGGAAATCCTTCATTTTGGAAATGCTGGCAAGTTTTGGAAGTTCTTAAGAACACTGTATATGCCAAGGAAAATACGTCAGCGGCTGAGACTCGGCCCTGGGGTCACCAGTGTGCAGTGTCTGGTGGCCTCAGGCACGTGGGAAGCACAGCCAGGGCTCCTGGGCCAAAGGGCTTTCCAGTAAAAGGACAGGAGAAGAAACATGACATGGGAGGAGGGAAGGAAGGGGCCCAGAGGAGGGAAATGCGGAGGGAAACATGGGAGGACATCCCGTGTTCGTCCACAGGGTCCCCAGGGTGAGCCGGAGGGGGAAGCCCATGGTATTGATTTTTTTTAAATTAAGGTGAAATTCACATAACATAAAATTAATAATTTTAAAGCAAATGATTCTGGCTGGGTGTGGTGGCTCAAGCCTGTCATCCTAGCACTCTGGGAGGCTGAGGTGGGAGGATGGCTTGAGGTCAGGAGTTTGAGGCCAGTCTGAGCAAGAGCAAGACCCCATCTCTATTAGAAATAGAAAGAAATTAACTGGACAACTAAAAACAGAAAAAAAATTCGCCAGGCATGATGGCATGTGCCTGTAGTCCCAGCTACTTGGGAGGCTGAGGCAGGAGGATCACTTGGGCCCAGGAGTTTGAGGTTGCTGTGAGTTAGGCTGACCCCACGGCACTCTAGCGCAGGTGACAGAGTGAGATGCTGTCTCAAAATAAAAAATAAAGAACTAATCTGAGACGAGCCACTGAGCTTCCCTGTGCCTTGATTTCCTCATCTTAGACATGGGAAAAACATGTCTTTATCTCTCAGGGTAGGTTGGGAGGATGAGAAAGCTTGGCCCAGGGGCTGTTTCCTTTCCTGGTTTTTGGCAGGGTTGGGGCAGGGGGCAGTTGATAGCGGACTCACTAGAAGCCAATTTCCCTCAAACTTGAGAAGCGATCTCTCTGAGACTTGCAGTATATTTGGAGATTTTGGCTGAGGGGCCCGGGCCTGGGGAAAGAGGCCGAGGAGCTGCAGACACGAAGAGGACACCAGGGAAAACAGCGCCAGAGAGAAATTAGGATGGACAGGGAAGGGCCAGCGGGTGCGGGTGCGTGCGCGCATGCACACATGTGTGAAGGTGTGTGTGTCTCTGTGCGTGTGCGCGGGGGAGTCTGTAAATGAGTGTTGTGTGCGCGTGTGAGAATTGTGTGCATCGATGTGTGTCTGTGAGCATCGTGTGTGCACACGTGTCATGAGTGTGTGTGCGTGAACATGCATGCATGTGTGAATGTGTGTTTGAGAGCATGTGTGTAAATGTGCATGTGAAAATTACGTGAGTGTATGAGTGTGTGTCTGTGAATGTGTGTGTGAGCACACGAGTGTGATTGTGTGTGTCTGAGGGAGTGGAAGTGTGTCGTATGTGCACGTGCGTCTGTGAGTGTGTGTGCACGAGTCTCCACGTGTGAGTATGCGCGTGTGAGCGTGTGTGAGCCTGTCTGTGTGTGAGCGTATGTGTGTGTGGCATGTGTCACGGGTGGGGGCGTGGAAGGGGCGAGGACACAGCCCGAGGCAGAGCCACCCGGCTCGCAGATGGAATCTGCTTCCCCCAGCCGCTCTGCACATTCCAACTGGACCCTGGGGGCGGGTCTGAGAGGGGAGAAGTGGCCGTCTCTGGGTTTTGTCTTGAAGAGAGGAAATTCTTTGCCCAAGGCAACAGTCCCCCTGGGGTGTGCCCTCCGCTGTGGGTGACTGGGAACTCCGGAGAGCCCAGCGATCCTCTTCAAACCCAATTTGCATTAGAAATCAACGTGGCTTCTTTTTTCTCCCCCCTGGAAGCCGGGAGATGCCAGGGCCCTCGAGCAAGTAATAAGGATGCTTTTCAGACCCAGACTTCAAACTGCTTAGCTGTGATTAGTCTCCTTTTACACACAGGGAGGCTGGGGTGACTTTAAGGAATTCCGCTGACAGGTCAAAGGAAGGCTGTGGCCTCCCCGCCAAGGTGACCCCCGGGGTCACGGAAACCCCGGCCCCACACTGGGTCTCAGGTACCTGGGGGCCGCAGCACAGGGAGATCCTGCTGTTTCTGGGCAGAAGTAAATTGAGTCTCTTGTTGCTGTTTCCAGGGCAAAAGCCCCGCAGGCTGGGGTTTGTCTTCTGTGGGAGCAAAAGGCAGGCTGAGCAGAGATTCTAGATTCTTCTGAGGTCAGCTCTGTCAGGAGGCAGCGGAGTGTGAGTGTGAATGAGAGGCAGCTTACTGGTCAGAATGCGGTTTGAGTACTGCGGGAGTGACCTCAGTTTCCCCATTTGTAAAAGGGGGATAACGTCCTCCTCCATAGAAATTGTTGTCTGAGGACGACATCAATGGAGAGAAAGTTTAGCACAATGTAAGGCACACACTCAAGAGCAGTAACTTTTACAGTTATAGAGTTATATCATCATCATCATCACTCTCGTCAATGTCATCATCTTGTCATGAAACAGCTACTTCCCTAGCAGCAGAGATCCTGAGAATTCCAGAGCCCCGGGATCCGAGGAGGCTGAGAATTCACCTCACACTCCCAGCCCTCCCGATCAGTGTTGCTGACAAATGAAGTCAACTCTGTAAGAGCAATGACAAGATTTCTGGTGGGGGGGTCACCGTCCCCTGGCTTCCTGGGGAACCTGGTGAGATGGGTTGAAGAGGTTCTGAGAAACCCACTATCAGGAATGTTTGACTTTGGGCTGGGTATGGTGGCATGTGCCTGTGGTCCCAGCTACTCAGGAGGCTGAGGCAGGAGGATCACTTGAGCCCAGGAGTTTGAGACAAGCCTGGGCAACACAGTGAGACCTCGTCTCAAAAAAAAAAAAAAAAAAGGACAAAAGAAAGAAAAAGAAGAACGTTAGACTTTAAGATGGAGCTTTTTTGATTTATTAATAATATCTGAAAGGTCTGGGTGGAGGCTGTGTCCACAGCCCCCAAATGGGTGACTGGTTTCGAGGAAGTAGATGTCCTGGAAAGAGGCTGGGTTTGGAGGAACTCCCAGAGTCCTGCAGACCTGGGTTCGAATCCTACCTCTGCTCTGTCTTAGCTGTGTGGGCGTGAGTGAACAGCGCCACCTTTCTGAGCTTCAGTTGCCTTGTCTGTTAAAATGGCCATAGTCATAGATCCTCTTGGATGACACCAGGCACATAGTAGGAGGTTTAAAATGGTTTAATCCATTCGATCGGTGAGTGAACTGGTTTGAGACCATCAAAATGATTCTCAATGGTGAGTCTGCAGTTTGTTCAGCCCACAAATACTTACGAAGAACCAAGAACCTACTATGTGCCGCATCCTAAAGACTCAAAGGGGAATGAAACAGGGCCCTGTCTAGTGGGGAGACGAGGCGAGTGAACGAGGAGACTGTCCTCTGACTGCTAGTCCCCTCCTGAAAGACGCATTCTTAGGTGACAAGCGGAGTGTGAGGGCGACGTGCTCCTCTTGGTAGCTTCCCCAGCCGCTGGGCCTCCTGGGAGCGTGGACCCACCTGCAGGGTCTCAAGGGACCCGCTGTGGTGGTCCCCGGAGACACACGGTGACAGTGGTGGGCTTCCTAATCCCAGAAACAAAACCACAAGAGAAGAAAAACGTTGCCGAGCCGTCAGTTGGGAGGGCGTCCTGGAAATAGAGCCTGTTTTGGAGCAATGACAGGCAGCTCAGATACTCAGGAGTGCTTCTTAATCTCTCTAGGCCTCTGTTTCCTCCTCAGAAAAATGGAAGTATAACACACGCCCCACAGGGCTGTTGCAAGGATTTGAGTTAATGTATGTAGTTCTCGCAAAACGAAAGAGGTCATTGTCCGTGTTCATGGAAGAATCTGCCTCGGCCCTGTCCGCCCCCTGCAGCTGGCTGTCAGATACCCACAGCCAGGGTAAAGCTCTGATTTCAGGGGTTCTGGAACCTAGACACATCCCAGAGCCCTCTGCGCCTGCTGGGAGGATGAGGATGGATGGATGTGTGTTACCATCGCTGGAGCACCTGCCTGTGTTCTGGGCAGCGGCCAGGAACTCACGTCCCCTGCAAGAGGAGAGCTCACATCATGGAGAAGAGATGGGGACAGAGCCGTGTGATCCCAGCGGAGGAATGTCCACAGGACGCCTTCCGCCCTTCCCATGGTCCAGGCTCCCTGGCTGCATGGCCAGGAGTAGTCCTCACTGTGTCTTTAGACAGGAAGCCTCACTGCCCAGAACATGCTAAGGATCTAGCCGGAGCCTCGCTCCGACAGCTGTGTAGGCATTATAAATCTCTCCTCTCGATGAGGTGCGGAGGTTCTTGACGTGTCCTACTAATGGTAAATCTGTCAGTGCCCACAGCGCGAGCCCCGGACTCAGAGCATCAAGGTGAGATTTCCTGCTCCCCTCAACCTGTTAATTTCAGCTGCAATCTCTTCCCCTCCTAATGCAGGCGGGCTGTCGCTGTCTTCATCGAAAGCATCAAGGGAGCTTTAACCGTAAAGCAGACTGAATTTCAAATCTGATCTAAATGCCTTGTCCTTAAGCTCTGACCTGTCAATATTCTGCAAAAGACACTGGGTGATTTGGATGGTTTTCGACCCAGACAGTGTCCCTTGGCTATAGTGGAAGTTTGTGTGGGTTTTGTTGTTTGTTTTTGGATGCAATCTGTCTTTAAATCTTCACTTTCAAAAAAAAAAAAGTGGTCCTTGGCCTTATGTTTGATTTAGAGGATGTGAAATCACAAGTTCAGTTTCCTGATTTATCACCCCATAGATTTATGACTTTGAACAATCACTTTATCTCTTTTAGTTTCCTCGTCTGTAGAAAGATGATTATAAAGTCTTTCTTATCAGCTGGGTACAAAGATGAAATGAGATATCCTAGGCCATCAATCAGAGATTTTAATTGTAAACAATCTGTGGTATGCTGATAAATCCATTCTTCAAAAATAAAAAGCCCTGATTTGTGGCAGTTGTCAATTTCCGTGGCGAAAAGACAGCCATCGTGGCCGATTTTAAGCTACCAATATAACATCACTGAAAAAGAGTTGGGAAGAAATGTAAACAACGGGCTCTCCTGAGCTGGCACCAGCACAGCCCTCAAGACGACAGACACCAAGCCTGGCTAATTTCATCAGGAAAAAAAATATACCCAAGGGATACTAGGTAGCTTGCAGAATTTCCAGCTTGCAAATTAGACTTGGAGTTTGTGCATTCAGGAGTAACCCTCCAAATTGCCCCAGAAGTGGTCCAATAAGTGAAGATGCTACTGCTGTCCCCTTGGGCACAGATGCAATTATATGCTCGTTCATCACCAACAACTCTGGACACTAAAACTGCAGCCACTGACATCTCTGAAAATGCCATGTAGCTGCAGCTGCCACCGCTGTCCCCATCACCAGCGTTAGAGAGGTGTGGTTTCTTCTTCTTCCCACCATTAGCAGCTCATTTAATTGGGGAAGGTGTGCCTGATTAGTAGAGCCCAGCCATGTGACTGTGCCCTAGCTGCAAGGGAAGCTGGGAAAGGAGTGTGTTAGTTTCTTGTGGCCACTGCAAAGAATTATCACCATCAAGCAGGTGGTTTAAAACAACAGAAATTTATTTTCTCACAGTTCTGGAGGCCAGAAGTCCAAAATCACTTGGGGCCACCATTCAACCTGATATAGTATCTGTGTTTTCAGCCTCTATAGTGGGCAGCAACCTCTGCTTCATAAAATGGGAGATTTCTCAATTACAAGAAGGGAGTTCATATCCTGGAGTAGTCAGGAAGAACTTTCAGTGTCTTCTAGAGCTTGGGTGGCAATTTTCTTTTTTTATAAAGAGTCAAAGGGTAAATATTTTCAGCTTTGAGGGTCACGCAGTCTCAACTGCTCAACTGCTGTTGTAGCATGAAAGCAGCCATAGACGGTGCGTAAATGAACGAGTGTGGCTGTGTGCCAATAAAACTTTATTTATAAAACAAGTGGTGGGCCAGATTTGGCCCACAGGCCATAGATTGCTGATCCTTCTTCCAGAACATGAATGAGCCCAGCTTGTGGGGAGTGCTCAGGAAGTGTGGGGTTGAGTCTTCAATCCTAAGTGTCTTTGAAATATATTGAACGTGGGGGACCAAGCCAGGGCAGAAATTAATAAAGAATTAAAACTCATCACTCATGTTCTGAGGCTTACATTCTTGAATAGACTGTACAAAGGTGGAGAATTGTGGTGTCTCACTGAGGGGGGGGGCGGGAAACAACTTTGTGAGACAAATTTGATCTGGGTTAGAACCTAGGGCCAATGTGGCTGGGAATTTGATCCCTGGTTTCACGCTCACTGATAGCATCTCTGACCCAGCCAGAGACTGGGGTGTCTGGGTCACAAGGAGGGCCAGGGAAGAGTGTGGAGTGACTTATGCAAATTAACCCCTTTAGAGCAGAAACAAGGGCAAAAGCCTCATAGGTCCTGCTGGCAACGGAGAGAAACTATCCACTGCCTCCATGAGGGGCAGGTCACATGCAATCCAGACTTCCTACTTCCAGGATTGCAAAATAGCACAAGAAGCAGTGTTCGAAGGGTAAAAAGAAACACGAGAGTTCTATAGTGAAAACACATAAGCTTTGAAGGCTAACAGACCTTGGTCCAAATCTCAGCTACCCAGCGACAGGGATCACTTTAGTCTCCAAGCCCCAATTTCCTCATTTGTTAAGTAGGGAGAGTTAGACAAATCCTACCCCTTAGTTACTAGGATTAAGTTAGACAATTTTCATCACAAAAAGTCTTAAAAACCTAGCACCTGTGGAATACTCAGTAAATGTTAGTTCCTTGCAAGTGTGACTGTGGAATTAGGAGTGGGTTTCTGAAAACCTACACACCAGAATATATATAGCTTCAAAGGAGGCCCCTGAGGAAGCCAGATCCTTGACCATAGCATAATACATTTTAGGAGCTGGTCTCCGGATTAGTCTTCAGTGCCTCAATGGTTTCTCCGGACTCTCCTCAGTGATGGCAGGTCCTCATTCTTGGAGAGTGATCTTGATTTTTGGACAGATGCCACAGTTAGAAAGTGTGGGGTCTGATGAATAAAGGAAGAGATGCAGCTGGCTGCAAATGATGCTCCTAGAGTTGTGCAGTGCACAACCTTTACAACAATATGTGGCAGCCTTGAGTTACAGGAGAAAAAAATAAGGAAGTGAGTTAGGGTCAGGCAGACACTTGATCTAGATCATTAAGGAGGTGAAGGAGTTTTCAGGGCAAAAGGGGTGGGGAGGAGGAGGGAATTCCAGACTCAGGAATAGTGCATACCGAGTACAGAGGAGACAGGTAAGGTGTGTTTAGCGAACACTGACACACTGACACAATCTGGTGTTACTGTGGGGAGGGAGGCAGGCAGACTGGGGGCCATGAGGCAGAGGGGACAGATTTTCCAATGCATGAGTCAAGATCCCTCAGGGACTTCTGGGGGAGTCAGCGAGGCCGCTGAATGTCACACATTCCATTCCTCTGAGTGGGCCTCCCAGCCTCTGCTGGAGGGAAAGATTGGAGAAGGAGCACCGGCCTTGGCGTGGCACAGTCCAGGTTTGGATCCCAACTCTGTGACCTGTAGGCTGTGTGTTCTCCTGAAAGCACCTTAACCTCTCTGAGCAGGAGTTTCCATATCTGGAAAATAGTAACAGAGATCACAGTCAAACCTGCTCTTAGGGGTAGGTGACACGGTCCTCCGTGTTGTGAAAGTTCTTCTTTCCTCTCCAAGCTCCGGTCTCTATCAACCCCTTTGTGTAGGGGACAGAAACTGACAATTAGGTTGCTAACAGCACCAGGCCTCTGCAGGGTGGGTCAGTAGGCGACGGTTTCTGTTTTTGCCAGTCTTTCTTTCTCACTCTCTAGCTATTTGGCCCAAGTCGACACGTTTCTCGTTAGCCTCTCGAGCCCTTTCTCCGGGTTTAGCATTGCCCTGGCTCCACAGCGGTCCTTTAAAATGCAAATCTGCCCCTTTGAGTCCCCAGTGCCTCAGGGTAAACTGCTTTTATCGGCGTTTTCCATCTTTCCTGGAATGGCAAGGTGTGGCTGGGGGAAAAATGGGGGTCGCATGCCTAGTGCTGGAAGGGAGGGGCTGGGGTTCTCTCGTTTGCCCCCCAGGGAGAGAGCGAGGAAGCCGCTGGGCTTGGAGTCGGAAGGAAGCAGGACGCCGAATGTCTCCCGTGCACGACGCTGCGTGGTCCCCGCGAGGTCCCGAATTCACGGGTCTGCGCGCGCCTGCAGGGTGGGCCGGGGCCGTGAGCTGGGAGGCGACGGGGCCCTGCCCCTCGGGGACTCACCGTGTGGCTGGGAAACCAAACATAACCAGATAAGCGAGTCACCGAGGGGCAAGGTGATGTTGTAACCATGACGCTCTGAGCGAGGTCCCCTGCTATCTATTTCCTCGAGGGAGCTATTAGCAACCGCTTACGACAGCCGAGGGAACTGAGGCTCCGAAGCGCTAACCGTGACTTGCCCCAGGTCAGGAAGGGAGCAAGTGGCTGAGACTCCATAAGCCACGGTCTAAACCGCTACGGTGGAGGGTCAGCCCCGGAAGACCCGCGCGACCGTCTGCGTTCCAGCGTGGGTTTCGGGGTTTGTGTTCCAGTGTGGGGGCTTTGGGGCTTTGTTGCCCTCCTACGGGGCTTAGGATTCTTTCATTACTGCATCTTGGACAGGACCAAACCCCTCTGAGCCTCCACCGTCTCTTTCACGAAGATGAAATGAGAGAGAGAATTGCAAATTTGAAATAGTGCGATATAAAAATATGTGTGAAATGAAGTCTCCCTTTAGGTGCAAAATGTGGGATAATGCAAACCTCCCCAATTAAAAAAATACATCAATAATGTTCCAAAACCCAGGGGACCAGGCGAAACTTCAGCTATGGTGCATTATTGCTACGTGTTAGCGACACTTTAGTTGATAAAAAGACAGGCTCATCACCCTTCTCAGGGTTGTGCTTGAGTTGTTTGAGGTTTTAATTATGTAAAGATCTTCAGGAATGCATCTCTTTTGAAAATGTGACCTCCCTCATTACTGTATATGTGTGTTTAAAAAGATGTAACACATATAAATTATGGGTCCCCATATGGCTCCTTCTACGGACTCGGTTGCATTCAAAGAACTACAGTGTAGCTATCAAACACAATTAAATCCATGCTGTGTGCAGTCCAAACCCTGCAGCAACAAGCTGTGCCCTCCATTTCAAACTCCAGCACGCCTAGACTACCTTCTCCTCCCTCCTTTCCCCCAGCTGCTTGTTATGTAGACGAAATAAGTTTCTCTAAAAAGTCCTCCTCTCTGTCTTTCTCATTCGTCCCATCCCAAGTCTCTGTTGAAGGGGGTGATCTACTGAGTTTGCAAGGCTAAGGATTTTAGACTCTCGGGGAAGAAAGGGAAGGAGGGCGGAAACACGGGCATTAGTAGATTGTGGAGTTCTAGTCCATGACTATCCCGTGGTCTCCCTGTACTCTCCGCTAAGCCTCACAGTACCTGTGGATCATCATTCTCAGCTTGCAGAGTTTCCCAATGTGCCCCTCCCCAACTTTTGGCTGCCACCTCTACCTACCCATTTATTCCTTCTTTAAGAGCGGCCAGCCCAGACAGCAGCAGTGGCTTGAGCCTGTAGTCCCAGCTGCCTGGGAGGCTGAGGCAGGAGGATCACTTGAGCCCAAGAGTTCCAGGCTGCAGTGATCTATGATCACACTGTTGCATTCTAGACCAGACGACAGAGCAAGGCCTTAACTCTACAAAAACAAACAAAAAAAAGGAGTCATCAGCTCATGCATTGTCCCTTTTGTATTCCTTCTCTAGAGCCCCCAAGGCACACTTAGTCACTCCATGCTTTGAATTCCACTTTCTATCCACCCACTTCCTTGACAATGGGTTGTTGGTAGGAATTAAATTAAGTTTAGCCTAAAGCTGCCTCCTTACATATTTTAAGTTCAGCCTAAAGGCTTCTCTTTCCATAGTGAACTGTAACCTAACTGGAGCTATGAACAGGCTATAACCTTACTCTTGTGCCAATCACTGAGTTCCAGCCCAGTCACAGGTGGCCAACTGTTGGAACCACGTTTGAATAAGGCAAAGGCCAAGTTGTAGCCATTCCAGCTGTTCCTGCACCTTGCTTTCACTTTCTGTATATACTTTCCTTTTTCTTTCCATAAACCTTCTTCCACCCCGCAGCACCACGCTGGAGTCTCTCTGAATCTATTCTGGTTGGGTGGCTGCCCGATGCACAAATAGTTCTTTGCTCAATTAAACTCTGTTAAATTTAACTTGTCTAAGGGTTTTCTTTTAATATAGGTCAATTTTATCTCTAGGCTGTGAGCTCCCAAAGGACAAGGACCAACTCACTCCCATCCCTGTATCCTCAGCACTGAGCCCTGTAGATATAGTAGGTCCTCAGTAAGTATCACCACGTAACAGATGCCCAAGAAAGGCCTTTGGAGTTGAGCGGAATTGAAAAGGAGAGTAAAAACTAAACATCTGGACCACAGGGACTGATAGTCCTCTGGAAAAGATGTAGCAAAGACTGATTGGCCAGTTCCTTATCTGTTGTTCTCTTACACAGACACCCTTGGTGTGCTCTATCCTCAAATGGGTACACTGCTTCCAAAGCAGGATTGTTTGCAAAGATCCCATCTCACCTGAGCTCCCTCACAATGAACTAACCACTCCTCCCATCCAAAGGAAGAGCTTTTTTACCCTCTGCCTAACTCTGGGCTGGCCTTGTTTCCTGCTTTTAGCAACAGAATCCAGCAGGAGCAAGGCTGGGCAACTTCCAGGCCTTGTAGCTTCTATTTTCACCTTCTTGGAATCCAGCCACCATGAAGGAAGTTCAAACTATCCTTCTGGAAAGGCCACATGCAGGAGAACCAAACACCCCAGGTGATAGCCAGGACAGGTGAGGGCATCTTGGGTCTTCCAGCCCCAGCTAAGCTCTGGGTAGAGTGCAGCCACGTGGCTGAACCAGCTGACACCCTGTGGAGTGGAAGAACTGCCCTGCTGAGCCCTGCCTGTAACCCTGACTCATAGAACCATGAGCCATAAAATAGTTATTTTAAGCCACTGTGTTTTGGGGGTGGTTTGTTACACAGACATAGACAACTGATCCATTAGCTTTTTTCTATATGAGCAGAGAAATTTGTGGTAGTGGGGTGGTGTGTGGCTTCTGGGCTAGGACTTAGAGAGAATATCACTAGCTTCTAAGCATCTCTGTTTTTATTTGTCTCATTTATGTTTAGCTCATATTAAAAAAAAGTGCAGAGTGCCTTAACCCAGCATTCAAAGTTAGCATCACCAGAATGGAGCAAATCCACAGCATGCGCCACCTTATTGGCTGCATCGGGAAGAATGAAAGTGCACGACCTGAATCTGATCATGAACAAACAGTTGACAAACCCAAACCGAGGGACGTTCTATAAAATAACCGACCTGTTCTCTCCAAAAAATGCCCAAGTCCTGAAAGACCAAAAGACAGAGGAACTGTTCCAGACTAAAGCAAGGAAAAGAGACAGGACAACCCAATGCCATGTGACATCCAGGGTTTCCTTTGTGATAAAGGACATTATCAGGACAAATGGGGCCATCTGGGTAAAGTCTGTAGATTAGACAATTACATTGTTAATTCCCTGATTTTGATCATTACATCGTGGTTTTGTAAGAGAAGGTCTCTCGTTCTTAGGAAATCCACACTGAAGTATTTCAAGGTAAAGAGGTGTTATGTCTACAACTTACTGCTAAATGGTTCTAAGAAAACATGCTTTTTTCTCCTCTCTGTTTATCTAGAGACAGAGACAAGGATAAAGGAAACATACTAAAGTGTTAGCATTTGGGGAAGCTGGGTGAAGGGTTTATGGGAATTCTTTGTGCTGTCTTGCAACTTTTCCGTAAGTCTGAAATTATATTAAGATAAAAAATTTAAAAAAAAAACAGTTTAAAGAAAGAAAGAAAACAAATCATGATAGGTGTGTGGTTACCCCCAAAGGGGAAAGAACCAGCCGCCTGGGGCAGGGCTATCCAGGCTCTCCCAGGAAGTACCAGGCTTGAGCAGGCTTTGTCCCTGCTCCCTGGTGGCATGCATGCCTGTGACAAGGGGCCGCTGGCTGGCTGGGCCGCCTGCGAGGCCCGGGAGCCTGGCATCTGGAAAGGATCAACTGCTGTTGCTGAACTCACCCCTCCGCCCCCAGCTCGCTCCCGGGGGACGCGGGCGGCGAGGGGAGGTTTTGGATGTTTTGCAATAAGAATCCACAGCTCACTCTTCCTCCAAGGAGGAGACAGTCAGGAAAAGGGCTTCCAGGGAGATCCCGGGAAACACTTTGCCAAGGCCTCTGGGACACCTCTGCCTTCCTCGCTTGTCTGAATTTTGGGGATTCCTGTCCCCCCGGGCCATAAAGCTCAGGATAGTGGAGGTGATGGCTTGTGGAGCTCCTCTTTGTGGGGAAGCATCCTGGGTGGTTTAGCTGATTTGTCTGCCTGGGGCAGGGAGTGGGAGAGGATTGATATGGCCCTATGGGGATACTGGAGTCTCTCCAGGCTTTTGTGCTGAAATCTACATTTCCCCTCTCTCATCCTTCCTGCACATCTAATGGCGGCGCCCACGTGACTTAGGCCATGCGAGACTCCCAAGCTAAGCCACGCCACCTGCGCGTGTTTCTGGGCAGAGCTTTGGAGGACAGGGGGCTAGACCAGCAAGAGCCAGGGATTTGGGATCCCAGGGAATCAGGAGGGCAGCTTCTGACTCGCCACCTCCAGGCTGGGTGACACTGGCCTGGGGACATCTCCTAGAGTTGAGCTTAAACGCCCCCATCTGTACAATGGAAGTGATCAAACACACCTGAGGGGTGAATGAAGTGATATGGAAGTGCCGGCAATGAAGTAGGTTTAAATTTAATGACTTGATTCCAGCCACGTTTAATGATCACTGAGTCCGAGCCAGGCATAGCGCGAAGCCACTCGGGGATCATCCTCTGCCCCACAAGACTGGACACAACGCCTGCTCCTTTGTGCTCCTTCCCCCTGTTCTTCTTCTCACGTGACAACATCGTGGTTGCAGCCCACCTGCTGGGGCACCTGGGTTCAAATCCAGCCCTCGCCTCGTAATGATTGTGGAGAAGTTACCCAACTTATGTGTGCCTCGATTTCCTCACCTGGTAACAGACATGATTAATAGCATCCACCTCTTAGATGACTGTGGAGGTCAACTAAGTCCATTCATGTAGATTAAACAACAGTGAATCCTCCCATAGCAGATACTGCATGCCAGACACAGGTCTACATTCTTTGTTAGTATTGCCCCCATTTTACAAAAAAGGAAGCTGAAGCCCAGAGAGATCGCAGAATTGAATAAGAGGCAGAGCTGGAATCTGACCCAGGAGTCTGGGTTCTGAGTCTGTGTTTCTAAGCTCTACAGCCACGGGCATACAGTAAGTGCTCAATTCATGTTAGCTGTCACTAATCATGGCGAAGGCTGGCTTCCTGGGCATGAGAGCAGTACCAGGGCCAGGTCCTTAGAAGGGAGATGCTCATTTATTGCTCCGCTGTTGCCACCTTGAACTTCTGAATGGTTTTTGAACAAGGCGCCCGCATTTTCATTTTGCACCAGGCCCCACCAGATCGGGCCTTTCTAGGATGCAAGGTGCGACCAGGGGACACGGAGCTCACTGCAACTGGAGAACCCCCGCCAGGCCGAAGACCCTAACAAACAGCTCATTAAGATGCCAGCTCTGTAAACAGCGGAGGGGAGACCCAGCACAACGTGTAATTACACCAGTTGGGGCTGGCGCTGGGCGGGCTTTGCTCAAGCTGGCGGGGCTGGAGGTACTGCCAGGTGCGAAGTGCAGGCCCTGGTCAGAGCCCGGGGCAAACAAGCCAAGCGGCAGGCCTGATTCAGCCCAAAGCTTCAAGTGCGGCAGTTAGGAGAATTTTTCCCCCTTTATATAGGGTGCAGGCAGTGTGGGCGTAGGGGATGAACAGACATTTGTTGAGCACCTACTACGTGCCAGACTCTGTGCTTGGCAGACATTACGAGAAAGGGGTTCAGAGCCAGAAGTGAGTTTGGGTCTTTCCAGGGGCACAGTTGGATGTGATTTCTCTTTCCTGCCTGTCCGATGGTTCTCTACTCCATGTGGAATTGCAGATATTTAAAACAAATTGAGGTGAAACGCACATAGCAAAATCAACCACGTTAAACGTGCAATTCCGTGGCGTTCAGTACATTCCGAGTGTTGTACAACCACCACCTCTATCAACGTTCAAAACATTTTCATCACCCCAAAAGGAAACCCTGTGCCCACCCATTCTTCATTCACCCAATGTTCTTTCTGCCCCGGGGCCCTGGTGACCACTAATCTGCTTTCTGTCACTATGGATCTACCTGTTCTGGATAGTTTGTATCAATGAAGTCATATATGTAACTTTTCATGTCTGGCTTCTTTCACTTAGCAGTGTGTTTCTAGATTTATCCACATTGTAGCACATGTCAGTGCTTCGTTCTATCTTGTTGCTAAGTCATATTCAGCTGTACAAATCGAACATGCTCTTCGTTCACTGGTGGATGCTTGGGTTGTTTTCACCTTTTGGCTTTTATGAATAGCATGGAGTACGTACACTTGCTGTGTGTACAAGTTTTGGGGTGGGCATATGTTTTCAATTCTCTTGGGTAAATGCCCAGAGGTGGGATTGCTGGGTCATATGGTAATTCTATAGCGAACTTCTTGAGGAACTCCCAGACTGTTTCCTGCACCAGTTGACATTCCTACCAGCAACGTACAAGGGTTCTGATTCCATCCACTGACACTTGTTATTTTCTGGGTGTTTGCTTGTGTTATAATCACTGATTTTTCACGGGGGGGCAAGGTGAGTCTCGGTCTGCCACTGGGGCTCACACACAGAGCCCTGCCTTCCAGACTGACAGGAAAGCCCTATAAACACTGGATTGCAAGAAAAGCAACCTGAGCTGCCCGCTCCAAGAAAGAATCCATCCCGCAGGGCAGAGAGCCTGGTAGATTGAGCAGCTCTGATCTGCCCCGGTCCTAAAGGGTCTGATGATATTAGAAGCTCAAACTGCTCCCAAGGTGGCATTTGGGTGTCTTGGGGGGAGAATGGCTGTGTGTGAGTTGAGAGAGAGCTGGGTCACTTGGAGCCCAGGAAGCTTTGTCACGCATGCCCCTGTGCAAGTATCCCTGAAGCATTTCGCCCTTTCTGCCAGATCTCCGATGGCCTGTGGGGGCTGGCAGGGGCAATGCCAGGCCCAGGTCCCCGCAGGTGGTTGGAGCAGTGCCAGCCTGTGGGGATTGGTCACGTGGCTTGTCCCGCCCAAAAAGCGACCAAGAAGTGCAATCCTATTACCCTCAGAAGGGGAGGGGACCAGAACTCCTTGGCAAACAGCGCTAACTACCGCGTATAACTGACGGTGAATGGTGTATTGACATGTGAGTAATAATCGCAATGATGGTTACTGAGTGCTAAATACATCATTTCATGAATTCTCACAGCGGTGCTGGGGCGAGGCATCGTGATCTCTGACGACGCTTGGAGAAGGGAAATACTACGCTAGTCTGTCGCTTAGGATGCTTTAGGCTGCAAGTTACAGACAACATAACCTAGGCAGGCTCCTGTTGCTTTAAACAAGAAGAAAAGTCGTGACTTCACATGACAGGAAACCCAAGGAAGGGCGCACTGCAGCTGTGATACAGCCAGTGGCTGCACAGTGCCATCGTCAACATTGTGAGTTCTTTCCAACTTGGATCTGACAACCTTGGGGTCAACCTGTCCCTGCTGCAGGGACGCCCAGCCTCATGCTGAGACGCAGCAATGACTGTCCAGGCCAGTGTCTCTTCCTCAGGACGAGGGGAGCTTTCCCAGAAGGCCGAGTGGGTTTTCCCACCACTGGAGCACGTGGCTACTGGTGAACCAATCACAGACAAGGGGAATGCAAGTCCCAGGCCTGGTGTCATCATTTGTGTAGAATGGACTTTGGGGATGTGGCATTGATGGGGGAGAGGGATAGGGCCCCCACAACGAATGGAGCCACAGTTTGAACCCAGAACTGCCTTCTTTTTGACCTCTTGGGTATTCAAGAAAACGTAAACCAGGCCAGGGCTGTCCTGCAAATCTCCAGCCCAGGGAAGGAAGCCCCAACCCCAGTTTCCTTTTTAACTGTGGTTTCCAGCACCTGGGCACCATCCACCTTTGATCTGCCCTGGGCACCTCTGAAGTCCAGCCGGCCAGTGACCCCGAGCATCCCTTCCAATCAGCCAGCCCAGCTCAGCACCGGGGCAGGGAGCTTCTTCTCGCTCTGCTCCTGGCCATGTGTCCACCCGCATCAGTTTTCCCTGGCTGCCTGCTGGGCTGAGGCCTTCGAGAGCTGCTCCCATTCAATCAGACATATCCGGCTGATCAGCAGTTCTGGGCCTGGAGCCGGCGGGGCAAGGGCCTTTTGGATCCCCTGTCTGTCCACATGCATCAGCTGTTCCCAGCCTGTGGCTCCAGCTCCATCTGCAACATGCCAGGTCTGGAGGAAGGTGGAGGGGGCCGTGCAATTAGCAAACCGCCTTCTCATTCAGGATGCTGAAGGCTGAAACTGTGCATGGGGTGAGAGAAATGGACAATGGTGGGGAGGAGTCTGGAGGAGTGAGAGGGGTGGAGGAAGAAGTAGAGAGGAGAGAGAGAGAGAGAGAGAGAGAGAGAGAGAGAGAGAGAGAGAGAGAGAGAACAAGAAGACCCTGAGACAACAAAGGGACCTCCCCTTATTCCCACCTGCATCCCTGGCACCTGATACTGTGGACCTGGCCTGAAAAATGAGGGAGAGAGAGAAGATCCCAAGAAGTAGGAAGATGAAGGGAGGAGGGGGAAGAAGAGGCAAGAGATACAGAGAAGATGGCACCATGGCAGGGCAGGGAGGGGCAGCTCTGACGCCAGGGGACAAGTACTATTGTCCTGTTTGTCTTCATGTCCTCATTGCTATGGTGTGAATGTTTGTGCCCCTCCCACTCCCCAATCATATGTTGAAATTGACTCCCCAGCCTGTTGGTGTTAGGAGGTGGGGCCTTGGGGAGGTGATTAGGTCAGGGGGGTGGAGTCCTCCCGAATGGGATTAGTGCCCTTGTGAAACAGGCCTGAAGGAGCTTGTTTGCCTCTTCCGCCACAGGAGGACAGAGCGAGGAGGCACCATCGAGGAAGCAGACAGCAGGTCCTCACCAGATATGGAGTCTGCCAGAGCCTTGATCTTGGACTTCCCAGCCTCCAGAACCGAGGGCAATACATTTCTGTTGCTTACAAATTTCCCAGTCTCAGGTGTTTTGTTAGAGCAGGCAAATGGACTAAGACACACATCACGAACACAGTCCCTGGCATTCTGTCGGGGCTCAACAAATGTTTGTCTTGCTAAACTAAAAGAAAAGGAGGAGCATGGAGACAGAACAGGGAGACAAGGGGACAGAGGAAGAGGGGATGGGGTACAGGTGCAGGGGACAATGAGATGAGGCACAGAGACAGAGGACAGATGACAAAGAAAGGGAGGGCCTGAAAGGCACAGGGTGTGGTGGCTCACACTTGTGATCCCAGCTTTGGGAGGCTGAGGCAGGCGGATCACTTGAGGCCAGGAGTTTGAGACCAGCCTGGGCAACACAGCAAGACCCATCTCTACAAAAAATAAAAAAATCAGCCAGGTGTGGTGGCACACGCCTGTAGCCCCAGCTACACAGGAGGTTGAGGAAGGAGGATTGCTTGAGCCTGGGGGCTGGAGGTTACAGTGAGCTAGGATGATGACACTACGTTCCAGCCTGGGCAGGCAACAGAGCAAGGCCCTGTCTCTAAAAAAAATTTTAAAAGGGCTAGGAAGAGGAGGGAGGGGCGAGAGCAGGCAGGGGTGACGGGCCGGGGAAGTGGAAGCAAAGAGATTGGGCAGGCCGTGGGAGCCAGAGCAGGCTCATCCTTTGATGAAAATGCACATTAGCAAACGTGCTAGGATCTGACAAGCGCCAACAGGCCCATGGCAGAGTTAAAAAGCGCTACATCTGTCAGGGTTTCAGTTTTTAAGTCAGCACTTTCCTCCTTCTCATGCTGGGATTCTGCAACCGTGGTTTCCCCCACACATCTCCCACCGGCACGCAGGGCTTGTCGTGGAGCCGTCTGACACCCAGGGAGCCTGGAGGGGCAGAGTGGGGGTGTGGGGGCTGGGGGTGTCCGTGCAGGAGGGGGCAGGGGCGGCTGTGTCCCCCACAGCAGCTGGTGCAGGCGTGTCGTGCGGAAATAGGGCACGGGAAAGTGAGCAACGTTTTTAGCAGACACCAGGAGCCCCCAAGGCAATGAACCCCTGTAGTGGGTTGAACAGTACCACCCCCAATCCATGTCCACCTGGAGCCTCAGAGTGACCTTATTTGCAAATAGGGTCTTTGGAGATGTAAGTAGTTAAGCATCTTGGGATCCTATCATTTTAGATTTAGATGCCTTAAATCCAATGACTGGTATTCTTATGGGAAGAGGAGAGGACACAGAGACACACAGAGAGGAAGGCCAGGGGACAACAGAGGCAAGGCAGAGATGGGAGTGATGCAGCTACAAGCCAAGGATGGCCCAGAGCCACAGGACAAACTCTTCCCGGAAGCCTCTAGAAGGAACCAACCCTATCAAAACCGTGAACTTCTGGCCTCCAGAACCATGACGGAATAATTCCTATGATTTTCAACTACCCAGTTTCTGGGACTTTGTTAGGGCAGCCCTAGGAAACGAATATCATCTCCTGGCCTTGGGGACCCGTTTTCCCTGCTCTTGTGTCTGACGGGGAGACGGCAGGACTGTTAGAAGTAGGGGAGGGTCCCAAGCCCTCAAACTTGGTCTTGTGGAAGCTGCAGAGCTGGAGAACAGCACTGTTCCAGGCACAGGGGAATTAATTCAACAAAATAGACAAAACATTGGCCCTTAGAGAGTTCTCCCCCAAACCCTGCGAGATGGAGTCCATTCAGGCCTTCATTTATACAGATGAGGAAACTGAGGCTCAGAGCAGTGAAGTGACCGGTTCAGGGTCACACAGCTTGTGGGAAAGCTGGGATTAGGACAAAGGCGTATCTGACTCGAGAGCCCTGGGTCCAGGCCAGGCGCAGTGGCTCATGCCTGTAAAATCCTAGCACTTTGGGCGGCCAAGGTGGGAGGATCACTTGAGGCCAAGAGTTTGAGACTAGCCTGAGCACCACAGTGAGACCCCAATGCTATGAAAAATAGAAAACTTAGCCAGGCATGGTGGCACAGACCTGTAGTCCCAGCTACTCGGGAGGCTGAGGCAGGAGGATCACTTGAGCCCAGGAGTTTGAGGCTACAGTGAGTTATGATGACACCACAGCACTCTAGTCCAGGTGACAGAACTAGACCCGGTCTCAAAAAAAAAAAAAAGGAATAAATACAGTCCTGGTTCTGTTCCGCTATGTCCTACTGTCTTCTGCAAAGGTTAAAAGGTTACTGCAGGGGGTCCGGAGGAAGAGGTTAGCTATGAAGCTGGACAGGGGAGGGTTGGGGGCGTTGGAAAAGGCTTCATGGCGGGGCTCAGAGGGTGGCCAGAATTTCAGTATTCATTCTCCAGATATTTCATTAACTCCTATTTTGTGCCAGACATTGTTCTAAGCCCCGGGGAGATACAGACATGGAAAAGACAGATGAGGTCTCTGCTCTCACGAAGTGTGTGAATTCTATTGGAGGAAGACAGACAAGAGCTAAAGAAAAAGATAAATAAACAAGATCATTTCAGACAGTGTTAAGTGCCACAGAGAAAACAAAACCGGAGACTGTGAGAGAGAGACAGAGATGGGCGGGGGCGGGGGTGGAGCTCGGGTGGTCAGGGAAGGCCTCCCGGAGCTGACCCCCGGCTGATCCAGACGCACCAGTCTTGGGAAGATGGGGGCAGCGGGAGGAACCTTCCAGGAAGAGGGAACAGTGTGCGGGAGTGCTCAGAGGCAGCAACAAGCATCTTGTGTGCAAGGAACAGAAAGCCAGGTAGGAGGAGGTGGGAGAGTTGGGGGGACAGGGGAGACGATACGGGGACAGAGGTGGGCCAGGGTCAGATCATGCAGAGCCTGGCAGAGTTGAAAGGTGAGCAAAGACCCCGTCTCATTCTCATTTCACCGTCAGACCCAGAGACACCAAGCGACCTGCCTGGAGTGGCACAGCTTGCTAGCATCAGAGCCGGGGTTAGGTCCCAAGACCCCCAACCTTCTGATTTCCTCTTGATCTGACCCAGCTTCCCCTTCTGGGGAGGTGAAGACAGCGGCTCTGCAGGCATCAGAGGGGGACTTTTCAAGGCTCTGTTGCCGCCCTGAAAGTCTTGACTGGTCTGGGTGGTGGGGCGCTGCCTCTGGAGCCTGGGAGCCAGCCCTGCGCTCTGTCACACACCCTTCACATCTGCCCCTTAATTTCCAGGACTTCCAATTTCCTGATCTAAGAGAATTTTACAGACACGGCGTGCGTGGCTGGCTGTAATAACCGCCTGTTGAATAAATGACCCCTTCTGTCTTGCCTTGCGGGTAGTTAAACCTCCTGCTGAGAGCAAAGGTGAAACACTGGGGGCGACGGGGAAGGGGTGTGCTTTGCCAGGGACCTGCAGGCTGTCTTCACTCTTGGGGGCTTCGATTTGTCATTGAGGGAACATGACTAACAATGTTTATTTAACTGCTGTGGTGTTTGGAACTCCTTAAGCCAAAATAGTTGGCAGAAGAAATGCTTCCCGAATGTTGTCGTTGGGTCTCCCCTGGGCTAGTACCCCAATATTTCTCCGGGGAGTCACTTCTCCCACCCCCTCCTCCTCCACCTATACCCCTGGGCTTTGGGTAATGTTAAATGCATCCTTCAGCTCCAGGGTTGCCATGTGACTCAGGAGAGGCCAATCAGAACACGGCATTCTCCCGGCCACAGGGATTGGCTCAGAGATGGGCACGTGGTCCAGTCAGAGCCAAAGGGATGCAGGATTTTTGCAGCATCCTTTGGAAAAGGCTACCCTACCTTTTCTGCCGGACTTGAGCTTGAGAAAATGGGACAGGACCTTCTGGCAGCCGTTTCGTGGCGATGGGCATGGAAGACGCATGGAAAAGGGGCCAGATTCTGATGCTATTTTCACCCCTAGATCCAACAGTACCTGAAGTCCACCATGATGGTTAATTTTATGGGGTGCCCAGATTAAACATGGTTTCTGGGTGTGTCTGGTGAGGGTGTTTCTGGATGAGATTAGTATTTGAATCAGTGGACTCAGTAGAAGTAGACTGTCTTCTCCAACGTGGGCATCATTCAGTCCATGGAGGGCCAAGCAAAAGGCGGAGGAAGGATGGATTCACTCCCCACTCTTCCCCCGGCCTTAATGCTTGAGCTGGGACATCTTACCTTGTCCTCTGCTGCTCTTGGACTGGAATTGACACTCTGAGCTTCCTTGGTTCTCAGGCCATCAGACTTGGGCAGAATTATACCCTGTGGTTCTCAAACTTGCTGCTGGCAGATCATGGCACTTCTTAGCCTCCGTACTTGTGTGAGCCAATTTCTCGTAAAGTATATACACACATACGCAGATATATACATACACACATATATATTATGTTTTATTGGTCCTGCTTCTCTGGAGAACCCTGGCTAACATTCCACCTATTCTGTAGACTTTTCAGTTGTGGATGCCAAGAAATTCCTCATTTTGCCTAAATGAGCTTGAGCTGGATCGCTGCCTACTTGGAATCTACGGAGTTCTGATAATGCGCATCGCTTAAACTAGGGGTTAGCAAACTACGGCTTTAAGCCAAATCCAACACATTGCCCGTTTTTCTTTTTCTTCTTTAAGAATTTTATTGAGCTATAATTTGCATAATATTAAATGTACTCATTGAAAGTCTATGATTTGATATGTTTTAGTAAATAAACAATGTCATGCAACTAGCGCCCAAATCAATTACTGAAACACTTCTATCTACCCCCCAAATTTCCCTCATATTGTTTTTTGCTTTATCAGTGGATAGAATTTTTTATAGTGGTTTTATTGAGGTATGATTCACAAACCATACAATTCATCCATTTAAAGCGTAGAAGTCAATGATTTTTAATATGGACACAGATATATGTGATCATTACCATGGTCAATTTTAGAATATTTTCATCATTTCAAAAAGAAACCTGGGTTCTGATTCCCTCCAGCCCAGCCCCGGGCAACCACGAATCTACTTTCTGTCTCTATGGGTTTGTCCACTCTGGACATTTTATGTAAATGGAATCCTACAACCTGTGGCGTTTAGCTTCTTTCACTTAGCATCATTTGAAGGTTCATCCATGTTCCAGATGATATCAGTACTTCAATCCTCTTTATGGCTAACTAATAAATACTCCATCCTGTGGATATACCACATTTTGTTTGTCCATTCATCCAGCTCGTGGACATGTGGGCTGTTCCCACTTTTGGGCTATTATAAATAATGCTGCCATGAACATTCATGCATAGGTTTTTGCGTACACACCCATTTTCAGTTCTCTTGGGTAGATACCCATGGTTAGAATTGCCAGGTCACATGGTAGCTCCATGTTTAACCCTTTGAGGAACCACCAGACTGTTTCCTAGGGTGGCTGCACCATTTCGTATTCTCACGAGCAGTGAGTGAGGGTTCTGGTTTCTTCACATCCTCACCAACACCTGTTATTATGATGTTTAGATTGCAGTCATTCTAGTGGGGGTGAAGTGCTTCTGTCTGCTTTGTAAATAAAGTTTTATTGGAACGCTCATGCTCATTTGTCATTTACATCCCCTCAATGGCTGCTTTTGCGCTACAGTAGCAGAGTCAGGTCGTTATAACAACGATGATACGATCCACAAAGCCTAAAGTATTTATTCTCTCACCCTTTACAGAAAAAAGTTTACTGATCCCTGATTTAGGCCAATCCTTTTATTTCCTACAAGAGGAAGGAAATTAAGGCCCAGAAAGATTATATCTGTACCTAGAGGGGCACAGCCAGGACTGGCATGTTTGGGGTCTCATTTCCTACATTTATAACATGGGCTACACTATCACCCTCTAGGATGTGGTGAGACTTAAATAAAGGAGGGGCAGTCACGTGCTCAGCCCAGGAATAGATATTCATTAAAGCCTACACTTCTCTGGAATCCGAGATGCCTGATTCCTGGTCTAATGGCCCACCCACCCCCTAATTTCTCATTCGGATGCTTTTTCCGCCAGCCAGCTGGAGTTGCCAGTGTTCATACCGAGTCTTCCCTGCTCTGATCTGGAAAGCCTCAGATGTGCATCTTACATAAAAATTAGCTTCATGCATCTGGAAATATCACTCAGCACGTAGAGTGGAGTCCTCTCATCTCTCCCGTGTCCTTTCGTCTCCTCTGTCCTGTGGGTCTCAGGCAGGCCATCGCTCTTGGCTTGCAAGCTGGCTCTCAGCTGTGCGGGCTTCTCTCCTTCCTAGCTCCATGTCAAGGGGTCAGCATGATTTACACACGCACGGTCACGCACCACAGGAGGGGGCCACGCTTCGGTCACTGGGATTACGGGCTGTTTGAAATCGGGCAGGTAGGGTGGGGATCTGGCCCTGACACCTGGCTGTGGGACCTTGAGCATGCTACTTAACCCCTCTTGGCCTCAGTTTCTTACCTGTAAAGCATGGACAGCCACGTTTACCTCCTAGGGTCACCTGAGTATTAAATGAGCTAATATACAGGAAGTCCACAGCACAGTGCCTGGCCTGGTTTAATAAATGTGTTCCCCAAAACGTAGGGGTAGAAGAGTGACCCTCTATGTTGCCACTGTGCAAAGTGGGTTATGCACATTCTTCCCGTGTCGCAGGGGGGACAGGGGCTCAGAGACGTGGAGAGAGCTCTGCAACATCACACAGCAAGTGAGGGCCAGAGCTCTGCACCTAACTTCCCGCACCACCTCAGGCTAAGTCCTTCCCCTGTGGGGCCTCGGTGCGCCCATCTGTCCCCATCACTGGACTGATGATCTAAAAGTTCTAGCTCTATGGTGCCCTGAGGGTCCGTCTCCTGGGAGGTGTGGGACCGGCTCGCTTGCTTGTCCTTCCCCGGCCTCCCGACCGGCAGACAGTGCCCCACAGTTGTCCCAGAGGCTGCTGGCCCTCCCCTGCCCCCTGCCCCTCCCTCTCTCCTTGCTGCTGTTCAAGAGCATCATCTGCTTCCTGACAACTGACTCATGCCGGGAAGGGCTGGCTCCGGGTCCTACAGGTGTTTCTGCTCCTGACTAATTTGTTTTCACCAGCGCCGATCTCACAGTTATGCAGGGCTCCCTGTGAGTTGGAAACAGGGGTTTTCTGGCAGGGTCCAGAAGCTTTACTCAACTCAGACTTGTGGCAACAATGACTCGTCTTTATAAGTCCTCTCATGTGAGTCAGCTGTCCAGGAATTCTGTAAAATACACGGGAGGAGGCCCCTGGTGGGAACTGAGATCCAGACAGTCACTCTGCCTGGCGTGGGCCACCCCTGTCTTAGTTCCAACCACCTGCTCCTGCTCTTCCAGGCTGATTCCTTCTCCTTCTTGTCTTGTCTAAAAGTCACCTCCACAGAGAGGCCCTCCTGGATTGCTCATCTAAGTAGCCTCCTTCCTCCATTCATCTCATCCCAGCTTCCTGTTTGTGTCCTCAGCACACTTAACCCAAATCCCAACTTTACACATGCGTGTTATTTGTCAATGTGTGTTGAGTATTGCCTGTTCCGAGGAGGCGGGGCTGGTGTTGCATTTTCCATCCACCTAGCTCCGTCAGTGTGGAGCACACAGTAGGTACTCAGCGCCTTTCCGGCGAATGAATGAAAACCTTGTTTGCAGTATCGAGGGAGGCGCGGGGAAGCTGCTTCTCGGCAGTGGGAACACGCGGAGCCAGACGTTCTCCTACAGGGAGCTGACTTCATCTTTCTTGTTCCCGTCCCGAACCTTGTCCAGAGGCTACAGGGAGGGAACCGTATGTACAACTATTTTCGCAGCTTTTCAGACTTCCGAACAAGTTGCCTTCCCAAGAAAACACATTACACAGAGCCCTTTTTTCCCCCCTCCTGCTCAGACAGCCAGTGTCCCAAGGAACAGCCTTTTGTTTATAATAATAAAGCAAGACCCATGGCAACGCATTGTGATGTCATGGGAGTGTGAGGTCATAAATCCTTCCCGAGGAAGAATGGGACGGAGCGGACGCAATGGCTTCAGAGCCACCCCTGGCTTGACAGGGGCTGTTGCTAGATACGTTTTTCTTATACCAGGTGGTTCGTTCCCGTCTTTCTTTCTTTTTCTTTTTCCCTCTTGCTCTTTTTTCATCCCTGGAGTTTAAATAAATAAATAAATAAATACAAGTTTTAAAAGACTCTGAGTGGAAAGATTTGTCCCAGGAATTTCCTGTTGGCTCGTGTCCAGTTAGCAGGGAATGCCAGCAATAATGTGAGCAGCGCTCGCTCGTCCCGGACCTGCGATGAGAAAACTTCCCCAGTTCCCCCCGCCCCCAGGTCCGTGGCTGAAATATTGCGAAGCCCTGGAGAGTCCCCGGGCTGCGGACCGCGGGGTGTGCAAGGAAGGGTTTCTCTTGCTCTCTCTCCCCGGCTGCCCTTCCGCTCTCAGTCCGTGTCCTTTCTGCTGTTTCTCCTCCCGTTTTTCTTTTTGAGACTCTGAGTCTCTCTCGGGCTGGTTTTCTGTCTCTCTGTGTCTCCCGCGCTCTCAGTTCGTCTCCTTCCGTCACGGTCCCCGTTTCTCTTTCTCCGTCTCAGTCTGGGTCTTTCTTCGTGTTTCTTTCTCCTGTTCAGTCTGTCTGTCTGTCCCTCCCAAGCTCTGTCTCGGCTGTGCTCTGTGCTAACGTTGCTTGAACACATCACACGTGTGATCCGCAAGCGGAGTGGCGAGGGGTCCCCGGTTCCAGGCTGGGGGCTCCCCGCGGCAAGCCACGCGCCAATGCAGGACATCTGCGCCGACTCAAGGAACATGCTGGGCCTGTGATTCGAGAGCTAGAGAGATGGTCACTGTGGCCACTGTCTGCCAGGGCCTGCAGAGACCTTCCCGAGCTTCTCCCTGCCAGCCCCGGCCACGCCTCCTCTGCCACCAGCAGCCCCCTCCACCGTAGTGCAGATGGGCAGGGGGTGGAAGGGGAAGGGCAGTGGCACTTCCTGCCTTTGGCCACCCCAGGGCCCTTGCCCTGCCTAGAGCCTCCACCTGACAGCCCATGTTATGTTCTGCAGCAGTTCCCCTATTTAATCTAAACCTGAGTTTTTCAATCTCAGCCCTATTGACATTTTGGGCTGGATGATTCTTTGTTATAGGGGCTGTCCTGTGCATTATAAGATGTTTCATAGCATCCCTGTCCTCTGTCCATTAGATGCCAGTACAAACCACCCCTTCCCCCCATCATGACAACCAAAAGTGTCTCCAGACATGGCCAAGTCACCCAGGGTGGGCTAAAATCACACCTGTTTGAGAACCACTGGTCTAAACCATCTTTGCTCTGTTTCCTTCCACCCACATTCTTTCCTATTACTCTCATTTTGACGCTTCCTGTCCTCTGTGGCCCTCCATCATTATTATCAATAATACGATTAATATCATAGCAAACATCTATACGGGGCTATGCGCTAGGGATCGGGCCACATGCCTTGTGTATGTATTAACTAACTTCCCAGCATCTATCTCCCGGGGCCGCTGTGAGGTTGATTGGGACAACGCAACACAGCACTTAGCCCAGTGCCAAGTGGTAGTTGTTATTATTACCACGAGCCTGTGGGTCTTAGTGTCCCCCAAGCTATGCCTTTCCACGCCTCTGTGCTTTTGCACCTGCCCTTCCCACGGCCTGCCTAGCACCACCTCCCATCCCCCTACCTTGGTTCCAGTGGTCCAACCATCCGCTCCTACTGCCTCCAGGGAGGACCACGTGACCTAGGTCTGGCCAATGAGAGTAGCCAAATCCCTGGCCGCAGTAATTGATTGGCTCATAGCCAGACAGGTGACTCCGTTCGGTCCATTGACAATTTTGGAAGCTGATTGGACCGAAAGGCAAACCTGGGTGGGGCTCCCCTCAGACAGCCACGCTGGCCTCACTTGGGGAATCAAAACCGAGAAAGGCGGGACCAAGAGATGGGCCAGGAGGCCGGATGTCACCGTTTGAGGCCCTTAGGCAGGCGGGGTGGACGCCCCACTTCTGGGGCCAGTGATTGGGCTGTTTCACCGAAGCTGTCTGTCCCTCTGGCCTCTCCCCTGACTCCGGCGCCAGGGCCCTCTGCCCCGCGGTGCAGCGCCCCTACCCTGCCCTCCCAGCCGCCTTCCCGCGGAGTCCTTGGTCCTGACCGCAGACACAGAAGCCTCAGAAGTGAGGAGGAACCCGGGGTCCTGGTTAGCTCTGCACGCCCGGTTTGCAAGCTCCCTCGGCAAGTTTTGGGTGCTACTTCCCGCAGGAACTGAAAACACATCAGCGGGTCCCCAGGGAGGAAGAGGGGACTGCCGAGGGCCTCTCACCTTGGGGTCTGTGTGCTACGTCTGACTAGGACCAGATCTAGACAAGAAGGCCTCCTGCAGAGCAATGGAAGTCCCCGTGTGGGGGCGAGTCGGGGACTCCCACCTGCGCGTGTCCCCGCAACGGCATGCACAGGGCGCCCTGACTGCCACCGTTGCCCCGTCACCTCTGTGCACCGCCCTGCCCAAGCCCGCCCCTCGCAGCTCACCAAAAAGTGAGCCGTGGTGGAGGAGGATTGGGGGTGAGAGGGATGGCAAAAATCACTGATGTGGGTGCAACTGCACCTTCTAGAATAAAGAAGTACAGATGGGCAAATAAGGGTGTGCTTGTATCTGCAAACCCCGTGTGTGAACTAGCGTGTGGGGCGTGCCGCCGACCGTATTTTCATACCAACAGCATGGCTTTGGTGCATTAGGCACAGGCCCGAGTACACACACATGCACACACACACACACACGTATACCCTTGTGTTAAGCATTTTTAAGTACCACTCCATGCAGGATTCTGAAATCCTAAATTGGGGACAAATGTGGGGCATGGTGCAGTCAGGCAGCCAACGTTGGGAAAAGCCAAGAGACGAATCTTTAGAGTATAGAAGGTGCCCTCCACGTTGCCCAAATGGAGACATCACCGCGCGTGTCTGGGGTTCTGGGAAGCCCGGCAAAGCACCCCCCAATCCAGCTACTTTCCTGCCACTTTCCACCCTCACGCCCAGATGGTGCCCGAGATATAATCGCCATATAACCCCCCTCAAGGCTGCAAGCCATGGAATAAATTTTGAGCCATGCTATAAACTGTGCTTTTGGATGTCATTGAGCGCTCCCGTGCCAATGACATCACTGTTTCCACGGCAACTAATATAATTAACATGAGAGAAAGTGCAAGGAGAAAGAGAAGGGGAAAGAGGGAAAACACCAAGTCCAACCCCAAACAGAGAAAATTACACGGTGGGGGAGAGGAGGGGGCAGAGGGGCCTATAAAATGTTTTACTGCCACTTGTTAGAAAGGCCCGACATAACTCCACTCACGGCTGTGGGGGTAATGAGATCATTTGCAAACTGTATCTCTCGCAAAAATACAGAAAGGGCTTTGTCGCCTTCACAGTTTATGGAGTTGAAACAGAGGAGTGTGCCCCAGGTGAGGTGGGAACACCTCCACCTCCCTCCCAGTTCAAGGTTCTTAATAAGCCAGGGTCTACTCTACCCAGGACCCAGAAGGACTTAAGCAGACCCCGGTTTGGTCCTCTGGATGGGCTGTTCACACCCCCTAACAGGCAGTGTGGAAACATATCCAAGCATGAAGCTAAAATGGGCAAAGAGGTAGAGCAAACACTTGTATTTCTTTTTTATTTATTGTAGAGATGGGGTCTCACTGTGTTGCCCAGGCTGGTCTTGAACTCCTGACCTCAAGTGATGCTCCTGCTTTAGCCTCCCAAAGTGCTGGCATTACAGGTGTGAGTTACTGCACCTGGCCTAACACACATACTTCTGTGTGCAACAATGACACCTCATGTCCATGTTGGGCATTCTAGCGCATGAGTCTCATGTGCATTATCCCAATTAAACTTTAGTCCCAGGTACCTCGTGTTTGACTCTCATCCGGTAGATGAGCACATCGAGGCTCAGAGGCGAAAGAGAACTGGCCTGCCTTGGGAAAACTGAATCTTGAACTCAGTTCTGTCTGACTCTGAGCACAGAGTCTCCACGATCTCAGTGTTGTTCTCACCATTCCACAGGTGTTGGCCAACTTGGGGTTGAGCCTGAAGAAGTCCTTAGTCTAATCCTGGCTTTTATCCTATGGGGAGTAAATTCATATATAACCCTGGTGTCTTAGTCCATTTTGTGCTGCTCTAACAGAATGTCAGAGACTGGATAATGTATAAAGAACAGAGATTTATGTCTTATGGTTCTGGAGGCTGGGAAGTCCAAGGTCAAGGGACCCACTTTTGGCATTCCCACGGAGGCTTTCTTGCCGTGTCATCTTATGGTGGAAGGTAGAAGGGTGAGAGAGAGAGAGTACCAAAGTTAAGTTTCCAACAAAAGAACTTCAGGGAACACCTTCAAACCATGGCATCTGGTCTAATTATGAAAAAAGAAAATTCCCATAGAAGGACTTTCTACAAAATATCTGACCCGTACTCCTCAAAACTGCTATGGCCATCGAAAACAAGGGAAGTCTGAGAGAAAGTGTCACAGGCAGAAGGAGCCTCCAGAGACACGATGACTAAACGTAATGTGGGGTCCTGGGTGGGACCCTGGGACAGAAAAAGGACATTAGGAAAAAACTAAGGAAATCTGAATAATAAAGTGTGGGGTTTAGGTAATAATAATGTAATCGATATTGGTCCATGTGCTGTGATGACAGATATAAGTTATTCATTACAGAGGGGAATGGGGTGAGGGGTGTATGGAGACACTACTGTACTATCTTCACGATTTTTTCGTAAACCCAAGACTGTTCTAAGAAATGAAGTCTATTAATTTTTTTTTTTTTTTTTGAGACAGAGTCTCACTCTGTTGCCCAGGCTGTAGAGTGCCATGGCATCAGCCTAGCTCACAGCAACCTCAAACTCCTGGGCTGAAGCGATCCTTCTGCCTCAGCCTCCCGAGTAGCTGGGACTACAGGCATGCGCCACCATGCCCGGCTAATTTT
>CAUYRT010023032.1:0-113525 GCA_963574885.1 Lepilemur ruficaudatus
GTCCCAGCTACTTGGGAGGCTGAGGCAGAAGGATTGCTTGAGCCCAGGAGTTTGAGGTTGCTGTGAGCTAGGCTGATGCCACGGCACTCTACAGCCCAGGCAACAGAGTGAGACTCTGTCTCAAAAAAAAAAAAAAAAAAAGAAATGCACATTAAAATGATGTATCATAACCACATTTATTTAAGAATGTATTCCAATATCAAATGGCAAATTTCAACAATGCTAAAACTGCAGTTACTTTTGCATCAACCTAATAATACCGTTGTCAGAGGAAAATGTCTTAAACTTCTTTGTCACTAACGAGAGAAAATATAAATAAAACCACAGGAAAAAAAGAACTTAGTATACATTTTAAATTTAGGAAATAGAAACTAAGAAGATGGAATTAATAAAGAAAAAGCTTAAATTCGTGAAAAAAAGCCCCCAAAATGTAGAAAGCTGTTTACTTACAAAGAACAGTTAAAATAGAGAAGCTCTCATGAGCCTGATTAAGGGAAAAAGAGAAACTGCAAATGTATAAAAGATTAAAATGAGATTGAAGATTTCAGCATAAATATAGAAAAGTTTAGTCATTTTAAGAGAATATTATATGCTATTTTCAGCAACAAATCTATTTAAAACCCAGAGGAAATAAATGATTTTCTATCAAAATGCAAATTATAAATTTAACTTAAGAAGACAAGGTTGGAAATGTGATTCAATATCTGCTATTGACAAAGTCACTGGGATCTGATGGGTTCTTGGCGGAGTTCTAAGTACCTGTAAAGAACAGATCATTCTGATGTTATTTCAATCAGTCAGCTGTTCTCAACTTGGCTGCAAGTGAGAATCACCTGGGGATGTTTTAAGTGGCCCACTGCCCAGGCTCAACACAGACTAATTAAACTAAAAACTCAGAAGAAAGCACCAGTATGTTGTTAAATCTCTCCCATGTTTCCGATATAAAGCCAAGTTTGTGAACCACAACTTAAATTTTTCCAGGTATTAGAAAAAATATCAAAACTTCCTTCAATTCATTTTATAAAGCCAATAAAGATGGTTTAATAACAAAACCTAATAATTACTACAAAAAAGAAAATTATAAACCCATCTTACTTATTAATACAAGTGTATAATATCTAAATAAAATAGCATGCAGAATTCAGCAATGTATCAAAAGAATACTCTATGACCAAATATGATATATTCTAAGAATTCAAGAGTGCCTCAAAGTCAGAAAATCCATCAACATAATCTATTACATAAAATTTTTAAATGAGAAAAAATTATGATCAAGTAGTTATAAAAAGGGTATTTTGTTTTATTTTATTTTTTAAGAGACAGAGCCTCACTCTGTAGCACAGGCTGAAGTGTAATGGCATGATCATAGCTCACTACAGCCTCCAACTCCTGGGCTCAAGTGATCCTCCTGCCTCAGCCTCCCAGGTAGCTGGGACTACAGGTGCACGCCACCACACCCAGCTAATTTTTTATTATTTGTAGAGACAGAGTCTATGTTGCCCAGGTTGGTCTCGAACTCTTGGCCTCAAGCAATTCTCCCTCCTTGGCCACCCAAAGTGCTGGAATAATAAGCATGAGCTACTGTACCCAGCTTGGAAAAGGTACTTTATAATATTCAGTAGTTATTATTAGCAAAGACCCCAGGTGAAATAAGAAAGGAAAGAAATATATAATAAAAATAATTTGCCAAAACCCAACAAAATAGATTTTACCCTGTATGGTGAAATACTAAAACATCCTTAAGTAAAATTATGGGCTAGGCAAGCATATGCATTGCCATCATTGTTAGTAAACATTGTCTTAGGAGTGCTAGAGAATGCAAAACAACAGGAACATGAAATAACTTTTATAATAAAAAAAGATGAAATAAAGTTATATCCTTTTACTGATGGTATGATTAAAAGTCTGGAACACCCAATAAATGGGGTAACAGCAACAAAAAAAAAAAGCATTAATGGCAAATAGTTGAATACAAGTTAAATCTTAAAACATCAATAGCTTTTCTTTATGTTAGTGAAAAGGGTCTGGAAATGCAAATGAGAAAAATATCTATTTCCCAATACTGAGAAACACTACAAGATAATTAGAGATAAATTTGCCAATAAAGTTTATTTTAAAAACTATAAAATCTCACTGAAAGACATAAAATAAAATGTGAAGACTGCAACGTATACAATAAACAAAGTCAAAGGATAAGCAATATATTTGGCAATAATATTTGCAATGCTAAGATCAGGCAGAAAATAAACATCAATACTACACAAAGGCTTTGTAAATTGACAAGAGGAGACAAACAACTGCATGAGACAACGAGCAAAGTAGTGAAAATTGACAAGAAGAACAAATTCACAAGTGAAAATAAAAAGGATCTTAAGAAATATGGAAATATGTACAAACTCAATAGTAAGGATAACGCAATTATGAAATAATGAGGTATCACTTTATATAAGCCCATCTGAGATTAAAATGAGACACAAAATTCCTACAGCTAGAAAAGATATGAGAAAAGCAGTCTCATATATGACTGGGAGGAAGGTGTATTATAGTCTTTGGGGAAAGAAATCTAGCAACATCTATTGTTTAAAATATAGTTAATTAATTAGTTTAATTCTGGGGACTCTCTACCATAGAAATAAAGGCACCAGCATAGAAAGCATATATGCTATTTGCTGCAGCAATATTCATAATGGAAAAAATAAAAAAAAATTTTAAATGTGTTCTTATTCATCCATTGAGAAAGTGTGTCTTTTCTGAACTTCTGCTAGGTGCTTGGTTCTGCACTAGATACTATGAGGAATAATAACGGGCTTCCACCTCTGAGAACTCTGGTTGTGGCTGAGAAGTCAAGGCGTACAGACAATACTAAGCAGGATACTTCAGACAGTGGACCCTACAAGCAAAGGCAAAGCAGGCAGAAAAGACAGGGTATATTCTGGAGATGGGAAGTGATCCCATCAGAGAAAAGAATCCTATCCCAAGTACTCAAAAAAAAAAAAAAATCACTAATTCTTGAGTAATTGTCATGAATGGAGGCAAATTGCCAAACAGCATAGATTAGCGACGTTGACGTGGACCTTTGTTAAATTCTAATACTTTTAAAATAAAAATGGAGAAGTAATAACCAGGATTTGAAAAAGAGAAAGAAAGTTATGCCAAACTAAATTAATTTTCATTTGTCATAAAGTCTCCAAATAAGGGGAATGTGGTAAACATGATGACATCAGAATCTTTGGGCAGATGTAGAACATCTGTGATTAAATGGTGGCACAATGCACACTGGGAGAATAGGTCAGATCCTTAAAGGGAAGTTTCATATGCGGGGGAATTTCAGCTGGAGTAGACAATCACGCCAATGTGTGTCAATCAGTTGTATGTAAAAAGGAATTTGTTACTAAACCTGAAAAGTAAATTAACATGAATTCAAGGTTTTCCCTCTGAGAAATGTCTCATGCATTCGTATTCAGATGGTTTAAATGAATGAGGGAGAAAGCGTGGGAGTTACCATTAGCAGGAAGAAATGTAGATAACCCTCAAACACTCTTAAAACATCTGGATGTACCCACAGCAATATGTTGCATGTCTGTACATTGCTACAGAGAAACCACAGAAAGCTGATGCCCACCTGGTCAGGAAGCATGGCTCTCCCTGATCCCAGTATCGTGATTTAGATCTGAGATGAAGCTGAAGCTGGAAGCAGCTAATACACTGATTCCAGAACAAGGATTTTAAAAGATCCCAATCTGTCTCATGAAAACAGTTAGGAACAAAATAATTGCAAATAATATCAAACTGTATTCTAGTCCAAACAGGGTCAGAACATAATTGCGACATTGTTTTAAAATTCTACTCATCAACCGTTGTAAAAGAGGCAGTAATTAAATGAAGTTTATCTAGAAGAAATCAATCAGGCTAGGGATAGTGATTAAAGGAAATGGGATGTTTAGAAAGAAGACTCAGGGATATGAAATCTGCCTTCAAATATATGAAGTATTATTACAGAAAATGGTAAAATAATAGAAAGAATAGAGGACTTTAACTGAGATAGAGTTGTACTTTTAACTACTTTAGGATTCCTTTTAAGCCCGAGATTCTAGGAAATCTAGAGAATGATTTTACCATAAATCAGGAAGGTTAAGTTCAGAATACCTCATCCCTCCGCTATCAAAGCCAAAGAATAGGGAAGAGCCCAAATTGCTGGGGCCACTGCCAGCAGGGCTTCCTGTAGTGGTGGTTCTAAGGAGGGCATCCAGAGGACAAGGCAAAGGGTTAGTTAACAAACAGGAAGGCTGGACAAATGCCATAAAGATGAGAAGACAGACTCCAAAAAAATCCTGTGGCAGAGGCAACCAGAGAAGCCAAAAAATCAGGATGTCATAACCAGAGGAACTAGAGCAGAAGGAAGTAAAATAACGGAGCTGGTATTTGGTGTGGGATGACAGAGTGACAAAGAAAGAGTCAGGTCAGGACAAGGTTTATGTTAGGTCAAATCTTGCGGCTACCGTGTTAAGAATGATTTATGATTGGCATTGAGTAAGCACTTGATACACATGAGCTATTATTTGCAGCTTCATCCTGATCAGCTGAGTTAAAATCAGGTATTTAAACTGACCAGGACATGCTAAGTCAGGACCAGATCATGGAGAGTATGGATGTTATTCTGCAGGCAAGATAAGCAAACAAAGTTAATGGAAGTGGGATATGCTTTAGGAACATTACTCATTCAGCATTGTGAAGAGTAGGTTAGTAATATAAGAGAGGAAAAAGCCATTAGGTAAGGCTTCTTGCAAAAATAAAAAGGGAGTAATGATGATCTTATTGGGATGCTGGGTCAGGAGTGGGCAGTGTGAGAAACCACCCACAGTGGAAATCTAAGTCACATTGCCTAGTTGAATCACAGAGCTGGTTGTGTATAGAGCCAACATGGTCAACCAGAAGATAGACCATCATGATGACAAAACAGAACAACCAAGCCCTTTAAGCACTACTTACTCCAGCTGATCTCAAAGCAAGAGAGACTCTTTAATGACTAGGAAATTTCAAGCACTTGAAACTTAAGACTTCGATTATTTTCATGACTTCTTTCTTCATTCAAGTGTGTAATAAAAGAAAGTTAAATTTAAAATTCTACTCCAATATGAACTAATCAGGGGTTATTCACCAGAAGGTGAGGAAGGGGCATGGGGAGAAGGGAAATTTGTTCTTACAGAAGCTAAAAGAGTCACAAAGAGGAAGTGTTCTACAGTTTCAGATTCTGCAACATAGTAATGTAAGGACTAAAAAGTGATCAAGTATTTAAAACCAAGGCGTATGGCCTATAGATTTCTCTATTAATGCAAAGATCATAAGAAATGATGTGAATTTTTTAATACACAGTGGTAAATGAAGTTTTAGAATCATTACTGAGATTTGGACATGTAGAATACAAAATTAGAACATAATAAACAAAGAATATTCTTAAACATTGTAAGAGACTACTTAATAAGGGAGGAAAACTTCTTTAGTAGGGAAGAAAACTTTGCCAAGAAGACAGACATACATCTGAGTAGATACCTATGGACCTAAAAGACAGAATGGACTATGGAGAATATTTTGGTGAGTACCAAGTGGATAATAACTGATTTAATAAATGCAGGGTTAGCCTCTGACACATTCTTAATTGAAAAAACAAGGTGATATGGGACAAATTCATTTATTCCCTCATCAAATTATGCCTAATGTTAAGGAATAAAATAGTCCCTCCCTTTAGGGACCATCAGAGATTTTAAAGAAAGTGTCCAAGATAGTGATACCTGAGTTGGGTCCTGAAAGATCGCTAAGCGTTATTTAATGAAAGGGGCTAGGCAGAACCCTCTAAACAGGAGTTCTAAGTTAAAAGAAATGAATGAGTGCAAAGAACACTTATTGGGGAAAGGGCAGTCTCTTTAATAAATGGTGCTGGGAAACCTGGATATCCATATACAGAAGAATAAAACCAGAACCCCACCTGTCATCCTATACAAAAATCAACTCAAAATGGAACAAAGATCTAAATGTAAGACCCAAAAGTATAAAACTACTAGAAGAAAACATAGGAGGAACACTTCAGGACATTGATCTGGGAAAAGATTTTATGAATGAGACCTCAAAAGTATAGGCAACAGAAGCAAACAGAAAACAAATGGGACTATATCAAACTAAAAATCTTCTTCACAGCAAAAGAAACAATCAACAGAATTGGAAGACAACCTATACAACGGGAGAAAATATTTGCAAATTATTCATCCAACCAGGGGATTAATATCCAAAATATACAAGGAACTCAAATATCCCAGCAGCAAAAAACCAAACAATCCAATTAAAAAATAGGCAAATGATCTGAAGAAATATTTCTCAAAAGAAAACACACAAATGGCCAACAAACATATGGAAACATGCTCAACATTACTAATCATCAGGAACAACAAATCAAAACCACAGTGAGGTATGATCTCTCCCCAGTTAGGATGGCTATTATCAAAAAGACGAAAAATAACAAATGCTGGCAAGGATGCAGTGATAAAGGAACTCTCATACACTGGTGGTGGAAACATAAACTAGTACAGCCACTGTGGAAAACAGTATGGAGTTGCCTCAAAAAAACTACAAATGGAACTACCATATGATCAAGCCATCCACTACTGGACATTTATCCAAAAGAGAGGAAAATGAGTGTATCAGAGAGACATCTTGCACCCCCATGTTTATTGCAGCACTATTCACAATAATCAAGATATGGACTGAGCCCAAGTGTTCAACAACAAATGAATGGATAAAGAAAATATAGTGTTTATATACACAAAGGAATACTATTCAGCCATAAAAAAAGAATGAAATCCTGTCATTCATAACAATATGGATGGAACTGAAGTACATTATATTAAGTGAAATAATCCAGGCACAGGAAGATAAATACCACATGTTCTCACTCATATATTAAAGCTAAATAAGTTGCTCTCATAGATGCAGAGAGAATAATGGTAACTAGAGCCTGTGAAGGGCAAAGGGGAGAGAAAAACAGGGAGAAGCTGGTTCATGGGTACAAAATTACAGTTAGATAAGAGGAATAAGTTCTATTGTTCTATAGCACCATAGGGTGACTATAGTTAACAATATCTTGTATATTTTCAAATAGTTAGAAGAGAGGATTTTGAATGTTTCCAACACAAAGAAATGATAAATGTTTGAGATGATGGACATGCTAATTACCCTGATTTGATCATTACACATTGTATATAGTTATCAAAATATTACACTGTATCCCATAAATATGTTCAACTTACAAGTTTTTAAAAATCAATTTATGGGTGTATTTCTGGACTCTCAATTCTATTCCATTGGCCTGCAGGTCTATCTTTATGCCAGGACTACTGTGTTTTGATTACTGTAGATTTGTAGTAAGTTTTAAAATTGGAAAGTGTGAGTCATCTCACTTTTTTATTCTTTTTCAAGATTGTTTTAGTTATTTAGGGCCCCTGAAATTCCACATGAATTTGAAAATGAGCTTTTCCATTTCTACAAACAAAACGCTGTTGGATTTTGACAGGGGTTTGTTAAATCTATTGTTTTTATTTTTAATATTTAGGATAATTTCCTGAATATAGAATTCCAAGTTGATAGTTTAATTCTTTCCTTTAATATTTTAAAGATGTAATTACATTGTTTTCTAGCCTCCAATATCCCAAACAAATTTATTGCTTTTGTTCTTTCACTTTTTTTTTTTTTTTTTGAGACAGAGCCTCACTCTGTTGTCCGGGCTAGAGTGCTGTGGCATCAGCCTGGCTCACAGCAACCTCAAACTCCTGGGCTCAAGCGATCCTTCTGCCTCAGCCTCCTGAGTAGCTGGGACTACAGACATGTGCCACCATGCCCAGATAATTTTTTTCTATATATTTTTTAGTTGGCCAATTAATTTCTTTCTATTTTTAGTAGAGATGGGGTCTCGCTCTTGCTCAGGCTGGTTTCGAACTCCTGACCCTGAGCAATCCTCCCACCTTGGCCTCCTGGAGTGTTAGGATTACAGGCATGAGCCACCACACCCAGCCTGTTCTTTTATATTTAATATGCATTATATTCTTCCAGCTACTTTAAACTTGTTCTTGTTTTTAATCTCTAGTTTTCAGCAGTTTGGCTATTACCAGCCTAGGTGTGGTTTTCCTTGTTTTTGTTTTGTGGGGAATTTGCCGAGATTCTTGGATGTGTGGGTTGCTCTGTCTGAGGAAATCTGGAAAATTTTCAGCTAATCTTTCCTTCTATGTCTATCTGCCCTATACTTTCTCTCCAGTCCTTCTTGATCTCCCATTATACATGTTACTGCTTGTTATTTCCAACAAATCATTTAATATTTACTTTCTTTTGTATTTAAATTTTTTTCTCTGTGAGCTTCAGCTTCTATGATTTCTATTGTCCTGTCTTCAAATTCACTGATCCTTTCTTCTTTTGTGTCCAATCTATTGTTAGTACCATCCAAAACTTCTGATTTCAGATGTTGTATTTTTTATTTCTAGGATTTCTATTGTGCTCATTTTTTGGTAGTTTCTAAATCTCTTTTGAAATTTTCCATTTCTTTGTCCACTATATCCATCTTTTCCTACAGATTAACATATTTATTATAGTTATTTAAAACAACTTTTCTACTACTAATTCCAACATCTAGATCATTTATGTTTTATGATTGATATTTCTTTTTCCTGATTTTTTTTGTATATCTATTAATTTTGATTGTTTATTGGGCATTGTGAATAATACAATGTAAAGACTCTCAGTTCTGTTATCTTCCTCTGAAAAGTGTTTTATTTTGTTTTAGCAGGCAGTTAATTACTTTAACTCATGAAAGATTGGTTGTAGAATTTGGTGGGGGTGGGGAATCTGTTTCAGTTTTGACTTTGGTCTTAGAGTAAATCCCTTTGTCTTAGGATATAGTCTTATTCCTAAGGCATGGCCCTTGTGGGGCTTCAGGAGAAAGCCCAAAATGGTTACCAAGGTCTTCTAATTTGGTGGGACATGAACTTCAAATGCTGTTTGTAAGGGCAGCAATTAAAATCTCTGTTCAGCTCTCTCAGCCTTCACACTATTATTATAGTATTACTCATGCATGTATAGTCAGAATTTAGCCAATGACTTGAGTTGACTTTATAAGCAGCTTTTGAGGCTATGGCCTCTGTGATTCCCTTTTTTCTGGAGTTTATCCCCTCAATTCTATATGCTGTGGCAGTCCCCCCAGTCTCCTGCTCTGACTCCTCAGATAAATAAGACTTCAGCTTTCTGCTTAAGTTCTGGCCACTCCACATTTTATGGTTTGGGGAATGACTCCAAGAAGAAAGCTGTCCAAATGTATATTATCCAGCACGGTTCCCTTCTTTTAAGGGTCAAATCTTCAATTTCTGCCTATGTTTGCTTGCTCTGCAGTGCCTTCATTTAGTTGTTTTGTATATTTTGTCCAGGGTGTGCAAGTATTATCTTTACAAGGGTTGACCTTATACAAGCTACTCTGATATTTCCAAAACCAGAGCTCCATCTGAAGAAAGCTTGTGTTTTTATTACTGTTTTTTTGTTTTTTCTTTTTTATATTAATGAAGGGCCTCCTCCTTAAACAGATGCAGGTCACTAACAAGTGTATCAGACTAGGATGTTTTTGAAGCATCTGCCTCTGGTGGTTAAGAATTCAGGCTCTGGAGTAAAACAGAACTTGTTTGCAATCTTGATTTTCCCTCTTACTAACTTTGAACAAATTACTTATTGTGTCTTGGCTTAGTTTTCTTATTATAATAAAAATGATAATATTACGTATTCAAAGAATAGTTTGATTTTCATAAAGCATTTAGTCACCATATCCATAAATGCTATTTATAATCCCCCTTTTCCTTTTCATTGAATTCAAGTGCTCAAATAGTTTCTCAAATTTTCAGACTTCTGCCCAAAAAAACATAGAAGAAATCTCTTTTGTCTTAATAAATGTTAAATATATTAACAGGTTTTTAATTGCTTAAAAATTTTAACTTTAGTATTGTTTATTATTCGATTCAGAGAATCTTTACTCTCTACTGGCTCCATTCCAACCATCAGCATGCACACATGCTGTAGTATATTTCAATAGTTAAAATATACTATATTTTAAATATATATAAATTATATATAATATGTATAAAATATATATTTTGAATATATATATTTTAAAAATCATGCTGGTGGCACCTTCCCATATAATTATGACTCTATTTTTCTGCTTTCCTTCACAGCAAACTCCCATAGGAAGAATCACCTATTTTCACTTCCTCATCTTCCATCATCTTTTAACCCATTCCAGTCAGGCTGTTGCCCTAACTTCCACTGACTGCTCTCCTTAAGGACAACAGTGACCTCAAAGTTGCCAAATACAATGGTCTATTCTCACTTTCCTTGACCTTTCACCACCCCTTTTCCTCTAGAAATACTCTCTTCACTTAGATTTCCAGATGCCACACTCTATTAGTTTTCCTCCTGCCTCACTGGAGACTCCCTCTCCGTATCTTTGGTGGTTTCTCATCATCTATCCAACATCTGATTAGTGAAGTGGCCCAGAACTCAGTCCTCAGCCAGCTTCTCTAGATATACTTACTTCCTAAGCAACTCTCAATCAGTTCTATGGCTTTACATCCCATCTATAGTCTGACGACTGCCAAATTTTCTGAGCACTTCTCATCCTTTCTCTTTCCCTTTGCTCCCAAACCTGGTCTTCTCTTATTAGTTCACATCTAAGTAAATGGCACTGTCGACCTTGGAGATCATCCTTGACTTTTCTTCATATCTCACATGATAAATCCAGTTCATTTTCATACCCTGCTGGTTCTATTCTCAACATATATGCCAAGTCTCATCATTCATCACCACCTCCAACTCTATCACTCTAGTTCACCCCACCATCATCTCAGACCTCGGCTACTGCAATAATCACTTCTTATATAGGGTCTCTATTTCTACTCTTGTTCCCATTTAAAAAAACCCTTTTCTCCTCATGGTAGCCAGAAATCAGTGCAAATTAGATCATATCACTCCCTTCTCAAAGCCTTCCAATTGCTTTTCAATGCATTTGGAATAAAATCCAAATCATATCTTTAAGGCTCCAAATGGTCTGGCTCTTGACTGGCTCTGCTTTTACCCTTTCCCTGATCTCTCTTCTTCAAATGTGACAAGCTTTTTCCCACCTTGGATCTTTCCACTTGCTCTTTCTTCTACCTGGAACATTCTTTCTTTGGATCATGCCATCGCTTTTTTCCTCATTGTCTTCTGAACTGTGCTTGAACTGGACCTCCTTTGAGGTCCTTTGCCATGTACCCCATCTAGAGTAGATCCTCACAGAACCATGTATTTTCACTCTGCCCTTTATCCTGCTTTATTTTTCTTCATAGCACTTATACTCCCTGAAATTACATTATACATTTCTTATTTACTTTTGTGCTCCCCTACTAGAACATCAGCTCCTTGAGAAGAAGCATATTATCTTACATTATTGCTGTATCTTCAGGTCCTGGGATAAATGCTCATTAAAGATTTGTTGATTGTGTGACTATATTTGGATATAGTTTTCTCATTGTTTGGTCCAATTACCTACTGACCAGTTAGAATGAGAAAATATCTCCATTTTTGCCGAAGTGTTGTCAAAAGACAAAATTTCAGCAAATTGAATTTAAAGATCTAGTTGGCTTTTATTAGCAATTTCATGCATTGGCTAGCATCCTATCCATAAAAATACATAGGGACTCTGCAGAGCATACCAGAATAATCAGTTTTTATAAGACAGCTTGAGCAGGAACCAGGAAACAACATAATACAAGAAAGTGGATTGGTTAACAGCAGGTTACTTCAGGTAACTTTCCTTATAAGGGTTAAAGCAGAGGGAACTTCCTTATCATGCCAGCCCAGGTTGACTGCCCTTTTTGACTGGTTGCTGGGAATCTTCCATTTTATGAAAAACTGGCCAGTTGGGGAATTTTCCTTCTTTTTTAAAATTTTACTTTGATTTTGTGACACTTAGCACAAGTGACTCCATTTTGATTTGGTCTTTTGGGGCCTAGCGCAGGAGCTCAGTCCAAAACAACGGCCCACTACGACGGCCCAGTTTACATTTTCAACTGCTAAACAGTATTGGAAAACATCTTCAAGAGTGAACCCATAAGGAATAAACATGTGGATTCTTTTTTGTTTTCTATAGAGAAGGCTAATGTTAAGAACAATTTTGATGAACTTCTTATTTGGCTCTTTGCCCTTCTAATGAAAAGGGTATAGAGATAGGGAATTTTCTGTTTCTCAGTTTACACTGTACTTCTTGTTTTCAGAAATGCTGAAATCATCCTAAAGTCTGTCCACTAAGCATTAGTAGGTTAACTGCCTAATCAGAGGATTTACCACAAGACTTCTAAATTTTATTAAATAGGTCTTATCCAATCTACACAGCGTGAAAGCTTTACATACGAATCTGTAATCAACTTATCTAAATCTGAATCATATTACAGCCTCTTCTTAGGGAATATATTTTACTTCATTTACATAGTTTTGAATTTAACTTATCATTTTGCAACTTGTTGAGGATGCAAATTATCTTTTATCTATATACATATATATACTTGATAATATATACATCAGTGTTAATTGTCATTAAAAGGTAATTATTAGATTATCTAACATTAGAAAGGTAAGCACACTATTGTATCAGAGTGTGATATTTTTCTAAATATAAGTCCCTAATTCATTATAACTTTTGGGGGTAATATTTTTTTCTGAGTAAGCTATAAACTAAATATGGATGGATATCCTTTTTCTCAATGTAGGTAATTGAACTTACAAAGTCTCACTCCAAGATTTCTCCATGGGCTTATATGTGAAACTTATGTAATTTATTCTAAAAGTGAGTAAGATTTCAAGTCATGGTTCCTGTGTGTTGAAAACACACTGAATTTAGAGTCAGAAAGTCCTCAGATCAGATTCTAATTCTACCTTTTCTCTCTGTCATTGGTTTTGTGTATATCTAACATATTAATTTTGTTCATAGTTTTGAAATACAAATGTTTATTTTTCTGATGATAAGAGTAATACGTGGTCATTGTAAAAAAAATCTGGAAAAATATAATAAGGACAAAGAATATCGAGTCTTTGACCCTCAAATAACTAGAATTAGTCACTGTTAATGTTTATTCATTATCAATCCATATATCTTTATGTCATTAAAATAATTTTATGCCTTCAATTTTCACTAAACACTATATTTTTTCCTATGTTAGTAAACAGAAGTTCTGTAAACCTCTTTAAAGGCTACATAATATTCCATGGCATGTATGCACCATAATATAGCTGGATTGCCCCCTAATGTTCGGCAGATTGGTTCTAAATTTTAGATAATCTAAACAATAATAAATAAGTCTTTTATGCATAAAATTTTATCAATGACTCTGATTATTTATTTAAAAGATATTAATAAATTAAAAGTACTAGGAGAAAGTATCTAGTTACATACTGCCAAATTGCTTTTCAAATTAACTCTAGTAATTATTCTGCTAACAAAATCTCATCAGGCTGTCATCTGGACTATCACTAAAAGAATTTTTATAAATGTGATAGAAATAGCAATGCTGTCTTATTGTTAATTTATTTTGATTATATATTTATCAAATAAACATATTTTTATTTTATTATTTATTTTTCTTTTATACATAGTATTGATCCCATGTAGTCTATTTAGTTATTAAGAATCTTTTTTTCTTCTTATTTTATGAGCTCTTTTTATCAAAGATATTAACTTGGTTACATTTTTTCTCAAATACATATTCCAACAATTTGTAGAATGTGTAGTGTGTTAATCCCTTTAGCAAAATAGAACCCTACATATTAGTGATTATAGCTGTAACCAGAAGAATAAAGTTAGTCTTTTTATCTTTCTGAAATGGAAAATTCTTAACTAAGAATTTAACTGGATTATTTTCAGCAGAATTAATTTTTCATTGTATGGCTAAAGGTAGAGCCTTTAAATGGGATTTTGCTCTTCAATGGTCCCTTTCTTTTCCCCATTGGTATGAAGAAGCCCAAGTGTGAAGAGTTTGAGGATCAAGGGGATTTGAGAATAAAGGAAAGCAATGAACTCTCTTTGCAAAATAATGTGAATTGCTAACTCCAAAGTGAGAAATACACCCTGTGTTTTGAAATATAGGTGTATACAGTAAACACTATATTTCTATTTCTCCTGGATGGTTCACACTGTACAGTTTCTGATAATTCGTATTTTACTTCGTGTGTGTGTGTGTGTGTGTGTGCATGTGTTTGGCTGAATACTTAGTGTGAAAGCTTTCCATATAAACTTATAACCAATGTATCTAAATCTGAATTATTATATGTCCCTTTATTCATGAGAACTTGTAAGAATAACCTGACTTCTTTGCTTCACATTCGTAAGGACAATGTCAGAGGGCCTAAATTTGAGGTGCCCAGCTGCCCCCCTGCACCTGGCTTGTTGTGTGGGACTTTGCATGTCAATAACTATCACTAACTGTCCTGCAAAGTCCTCCCAGGAAGCATTACCCTACGACAAATAACTAAATTATATAACCACAGTGTTTCCCTTAAAAAAATGAGAGTTCCCCAGTGGAGGTTACAAGAAGGTATTTTCAAAATATTTAAAATATGAATCTAAGCTAAGGGGACCAGATTAGGAACTGAGACTTGCACGTGGACAGAGACCCTCTAAAGGTTTTAACTCCTTGGTTGCTGTTTTCCCTAAACCTTAGAGAAAGTCATATATAGCATACAGCATTCTGCATTCCCTTCAACTTTGCCATTTTCGTAAAATCTACAGCCTTTGTGGTAGGAGTGTGGGGGATAAGGAGACAGGGGCAGAGGGAAAGGCAGCCTGCTCCACATCACTCCTGTGGCTCATATATCCTGTTGAAGGTTCTCTAAGGTTTCCAGAGGGTGATCGATAGTCACATGAATGTGGTCCAAGGAGGAGTACAAGGCGTTAAGATACTCTGCTGACTAGGTATTTCCCTAGAAAAACCTTTGTTAAGGAAAATCTCTTCTTCCTCTACATATGCTGGTGAGAGGTCACTCTCTAGAGATGGGAGAGGGGTGTGGGGCTGGTAGAGACACTTGGGGTGGGCACGTTCATGTGTGTGTAGAACTGTCAACAACTGCTTACAGCAGCAAGGAGTAGGCCATGGTGGCGAAGGAGACGTCGTTCTTACTTTTCCATATACATTCTCTCTATCACTCAGACGTTTTTTATGATAAGTATGTATTAATTTGGCAATTCAGAAGCATGTTGTAAATTAAAAAATATATTTCTCCTAGCTTATTGTCTTTTTTGAAACTTGCATTATATATACAACTGTCCTTTATATGGTATTACATTTAAGTTTTTGCTATCCAATGATCAGATTTTTAGTGTATATTTATGGTTATGTGGCCCACGGTGTGCCCTATGAAGAGTAAAACATGCCGTAAAATACCATCTGGGGTCTGTCAAACAATGTATTTAAAAGTTCTATTAGCAATGCTGGATCACATAAGAAAGATTTTAAGAAGTGGACATTTGTGATTATAATTAATGGATTTTGGTTGTACTCCAGTGACCATACAGTCCCAAAGTGCTGTGAGGGGCCAGTGTTCCCCAATAGAAGACATTTTAAGGGCAGTCTCAGAAACTCCTTTGTCACACAAAACAGGCTTCCCCTTGGGAAAGGTCCTCTAACTTGCAAAAGCTGCACTTAGAAAATCGGAATACAGGGCACCCAAATCTATTAGTAATTATTTTCTAGTCTCCTACATCTTAAAGTGTTTGTTATCTGGATCAGAAATCACAGTAGAAGAAGCAGAATTCAAAAGTCAGCGTTAGAAGATGAGAAAAACAACTCTGATCCAACTGTACATGCTGCAGAGTGATCTCCTGTTTTTCCAACTATACATCTTGTTGCAAAATATATGTGACTTCGCAGACCTGGGGTCAAACATTTTCCTGCTACTGTTATAACCCTTCCTAGCCTACTTTTCTTGCCTTTAACTTCCTTGCTCATAGTTTCCTTTCTACTTTTCTTGCTTCCTTTGTTTTGATTGTTGTTGTTTTTTACGTTGGTATTCCTTTTCCTTTCCCCTCCCACCAGCTGTACCCACATCACAGCTAGCATTATTCTTCCCTTTCTGATTTTCTCTGCTTGCCTATTTTTATTATGATTCTTACCCATAGAGTTTTATATAAATTCCCTCCTCTAATATTCAAATTTCATTGTTAGTGTTTATATCGTTGAGCTATTGTTCAAATCAAATCTCCCTGGTTATTGTTGGACTGTGGGTTTGGCCATGTCAGGCACTTTTCACCGTCGAATCAAAGTACTTCTAGTCATCTGTTAACTAGAAAGCAATCTCAGGACCCACTCCCACAAGCAGAGCTGAAATTTCCTCCATTCATCATCTGTAGGACTTGATATTTCTTTATTAAATAGAATTTTTATGAAAACTTCTGGCTTTGAGAAATAGGTCTAATCAGCCCATGGGAACAGGCAGTCCCAGAAGATGATTAATTCTATTCTGCCTGATAATACACAAAGTAGAATCATGTTTGATATTTATAGAATAGATACCATTTGTGCCTAAATGTACAAATCAAGACTTTACTAATTAATCAAAATAGTCATTCATCCAAAAAAGCGAAGTTTTTTCTTGAATGATTTCATTATTTGGTCAGTTTTCCTACACAAGCTGCTCCAGTTCATGTGAGCATACACATCAAGTCAGAGTCAACCCAATTCCTCTCCTCGGTGCCTTATCCACTTTAAGTGCTTCCATAGACTGTCTTAATGGCTTTCTGCTCCTTGTTACATACACTACTTTTACCCTAAAGATAGCAGTGACAGGATTTACAAGGAAGGAGTTCCTCTATTTCCACCGTCTATTCTCCCTTCTTCAGGACAACACTTTTGTAAAAAACCAATAAAACTGGGCCTTCTTTTTCCTCCCTTTAAAACCTATCTTAGCACCTGGATGTAACCAAAAACCCAACAGAACATCACTAAGAAAAATCCTGTGGCAGGATAATATTGAGCTACCAATCTAAGTTTTATCTTACCCTTATTGTCCTCTTTCCCTTCCCTCCATTCAATATGATAACAGACTCCATGCTTCTTTGCCCCAGAGGAGGTTTATGACCAGCAGTTTCTTTTTCTTATTTCTTAAACCAGATCTCAAACCTGACACCTCAGGGCTAAATCAGGTCCACAAATATGTTTTATTGGCTTCATGTGCACTTTTTAAAAGCTTGAGACAACATTGAATAATTTGACACATTACACACAGAAATTTGAATTTCTGACGTCTCTTGAAAATCAGAGACAGATCTATTAATAGCTACACTGGGCTGCTGTTTCCACATGGGCCCAAGTGGCTGGAGCTGAGCACAGGCGACAGCCCTGGGTGGGTCTCACATTCTTCAGCTCTAGTAATTCCCACCACTGTCCCTTCCTTTACTCACTCATGTCTCTTGCCCCTGTTGGCATTACTTGACCTCCAGCTTTTTTTTCCCCTTTTTCTCAGCTTCTCAATGCTGCTGTAACTGTCCCCTGGCTTAAATTCTTCGAGGACAAACAGTAAATGCCTTGGATGGAGACACATTAAGAAAAGATAATTTACTTTCACAGTTAGAGACTGTTATGAAGAAACATGATGTATTCAACAAATAAGCACCTATTATGTGCCAGGTACACATTTTTTCTAAAATTTCAGCATATAATGGGGGTACAAATGTTTAGGTTACATACATTGCCTTTGCCCCACCTGAGTGAGAGCTTGAAGTGTGTCCATCCCCCAGATGGTGCCCACCATACCCATTAGGTGTGAATATACCCATCCCCTCTTCCCCCCTCCCACCTGCCCGACACCTGATAAATGTTACTACTATATGTGCACATAAGTGTTGAGCAGTTAATATCAATTTGATGGTGAGTACATGGGGGTGCTTGTTTTTCCATTCTTGTATGCCATGGAATTCTACTCAGCCACAAAAAACAATGGTGATCTAGCACCTTTTGTATTATCCTAGATAGAGCTAGAGCCCATTCTGCTAAGTGAGTATCACAAGAATGGAAAAACAGGTACACTTTTTGGTACTGGAGATAAAAACAATAAGTAAGACAAAAACATTTCCTGTTCTTATGGAGTTTATATTCTAATAGAGGGTGGCAATAAACAAGTAAACGCATGAATAAGATAATTGAAAGTAGTGGTAAGCATATAAAATTCTATTTTATATTTCATAATTTCATGTAGCAATAAGTATATGAAATAAACAAAGGTGATAGGATAGAATGCAGCAGTGGGGAGAAGATTGGGACCAGGGGTATTAATGTAGATCACATACTAAGGGAAGGTGCCTCAGTGATGATGACATGGGAGTTGAGCATGACATTGGTGGTAGCACCCGCTTTGTGAAGAGTTTAGAAAAGAATACACTAAGCAGAGGAAACAGCAAGTACCAGAACCTTGAGTTGGACATGAGTTTGACATCTTCAAGGAACTTAGGGCTAGTGTGGCTGGGCTTAGAGGGCAAGAGGGGCTTAGAGGGCAAGGGGTGACACAGGAGAGAATTGGGGAGGCGAGTGGGCACCAGATCTTGTAAAGCCTCGGGGCTCCACAGTGAGGAGTCTGGACCTAATTTTAACTTCATTTGGAAATTATTGGAGACTATTAAATATGTGAGTAGCATAATTTGATTTTCTTTAAGGAATAATGTCTGAAAGTATGTAGCTATTATTGGTTTCTTAATTGTTTTCAAAATATAACAGATACAGGAAAAATAGATAAAACACATATAAAGAATTAAGTAATTAATTATAAGGCAGAGATCATGTGTCCCCCACCTAGTGAAGAAATAGAACATTGCAACCCCCAGAAGCATTCCAGTACTTGTTCCTTCCAGGGCACATCTGCTTCTCTCCCCAAAGAGTAACCACCATCCTGACATTTAGAGTACTCAATTCCTTGATTTCCTTTATAGTTTTACTTCTTGACAATGCATCCCTATACAATATAGTTTAGTGTTGCCTATAATTAAATTTTATGTAAATATTATTTGACTTCTGCATTAAGATGGTTACTAGAAACTTTCTCAGAGAATGAGAAAAATAGTTTTAAATATAGCTTTTTTTTCACTCACAGCAACTGAATAAGGGCATAACCTAATGTAATACATTTCAAAAAAATGACAACCAAGGGAAAGAAAGATAAAATTCTTGAGCAAAATACAAAAGCACAGCAAACTGCAGTTTCTAATCTGATTCCCACCCCCAGAAGGCTTTCAGTTGAGTAGAAAAAGTTCTTGGAATACTAACATACAAATATGTGGAAACATAAACTGAGTGGGAATCATTATCTTTTTCTTTTTTTGATTAAGAAACAGTGGAAATAGCTGCTGGAGATAAACAAGTGAGATGGGGAAGTGAACATCAGAAAACTGCCTTGGTTCATTCAGGCTGCTGTAACAAAACATCATAAACTGGGTAGCGTAGAAACAATAGAAATTTATTTCTCACAGTTCTGAAGGCTGGAAAGTCCAAGATCAAGGAACTGGCAGATTCACTGTCTGGTGAGGGCCCACTTTCTGGTTCATAGATGGTGCCTTCCTGCTGCTGTACTGTCACCTGGTAGAAGGGGCAAGAGTCTCTCTGGAGTCTCTTTGATAAGGGCACTTACCTCATTAACGAGGTCTCTGCCCTTATGACCTATCCACCTCAAAAGGCCTCATTTTCTAATACCATCACCTTGGGGGTTAGGATTTTAACATACGAATTTGGTGTGTGTGTTGGGGGGGAGATACAAACATTCAGACCATAGCAACAACTGACAGCTTCATGAGCAATTCTCCAGTCCCAGAGCGTGAATGTGAGCTGCTGTAAGCCAACTGTCTTCATTCTGTTCCCCTTGCCAGTGTCATGGTTAAGCAGGGACATTGGGTATCACCCTGACCAAAAAGATGCAAGGGAGGGAATTTAAGAAGGAATTAATTACAGCAATGATAGAAGAGTCAAGATGCCATAGAGGATGGAGAGACATCCTGGAGGTTAGTAAAGCAGAAAGCCACTGATGTTCCTATGGAGGGATTAAGTGAGGACATGACATTATCAGAGCCCAGAAGCCAGGCCCATCTGGAAGAAGCTGGACCAAGGAGGGCCTGTCCACTGGGAGGCTGGAAAGGCAGTCCCTGCTGAGCCTCACTCAAGATGCTTTTTGGAGCAGAGAGGAAATGGGGAAACACTCTGGCTTCTCTCTTTTTCCTGTCCTCAATCTGCTACCAATGCCTCTGAGGTAAATCTAGCTGGCTGCCAGGGGACCCTGCGAAGTACAGCACACAGGAGTCAGCCTCTGTGGGATACAAAGCAAAGAAAGAGAAAAATAAGGATTAGATTTGAAGATGAACAGGTAGAGACTTGGCACAAGGAGGATGAAGAGAAGAGGGGAATCGAGGATGACTCCCAAGTTTAGGGTCTGTGAACATGAGGAAGTGCCATTTTCTGAGGTGGGGAACATCAAAGAAGTAGCAGTTTGGGCGACCAAACTCAGTTTTGTTTTGCATGTGTAAAGCTTGAGATGTCTGTTAACTATCTGAGTGAAGCTATCAACGGGGTTCAATCACACCAGAAGATTCCCTTGGATTAGAAGAATGTGGGGAACAGAAGAGAAACAGAGGGAAGCAGGAGAAAGAACGAAAGGAGAGAAGGAGAGAGCACAAGTAAGAGAATTTTATGTGTCCTACGCGCAGGATGACCTCAAACCTGATTTCTGGTAGTGCTACAGGGAAGCCCCTATGAGGGGCAATGGGTGTATATTTAGCTTAACAAGAGATTTTATTTTCTAGAACTAAGGCATAAAATCAGTAGAGATGTGAAGGAACCATACTGTAAAGGATAGTGAATAACAAACTCAGCAATCACTTGAGTGGATAAAAGACCAAGCACCAAATAGGCTTTCTTCTTACATAGTCCCTAGACATGATAGCACGCCACGTGGGTTTGGAGAGAGATTATGGCTTTGGAGGGAGGGAACACAGAAAGGACTAAGGTTAAATCGCCTACCAGCCCCACTGTATGGACGTTCAGAGACAGAAATGCAGTTGCATCAGAATTCATTTCCTTTCACCACAAGACAATTTGTGGGATATAAAATCCCCCACAAAGCAATTTCCAAGGAATGATTATTTAATTCGGCTTATCCCGTTGCTGGAGCTCTAACAAAACGGTCCAGAGGGGCTTTGGCTCTGTGAGTGTAGATCCCCTTTGAAATCTCCCCATGGTGTGAGGTGCAGAAAAAAAACAAGCATTCCTAGTTTCCCAATCTAAGTGAACGAATCAAATACACATGCAGGAACAAACACTTCCCAAAGACACATGCATATTCTTAGAAACAGTGTAACCTAGTTCCATATATGAAAGAAAAAACACTTTTCCTACATGCAAAAGAATCTGTACAGACCCTTGCCTACTAAAATAACAGCCTCTTACAGCATGAGCAAAGGTGTTAATCATGTCCACTTGCTCCTTGTTATTTTGTTTACCTTGTGGTTTCTAGGCAACACCCAGGCAAAGATCTGAAAAAGAAATGGGTGCCCATTTCAAATCATCTACTTGGCAAAGACTTTGCCAGAAACTCTGAAGTTACCAGTTTTGACCACTTCAGGCCAAATAATATTTCTAGACAAGGCATATTCACACTCTTCTTTGTGAGCTGAATAGAAAATATGCATTTGTGAGCCCTGTACATTCAACACTCCCAGGGGCAGATTAAGGGGAAAAATTCTATCCTTCCGGCTACATAAATTGTCCATATGCACAATTTTAGTAGCTCTCAAAGGGTTAAATGGCAAAATAGTAATAAGTTAATACTTCATTTTAAAGTTGTGGGATTTAAGAAAGCTAAAAATTTCAAAATCCCACGATGTAGTTTCCCTGGACCTATCATGTAGGCATTCTGACTTCCTGTCCTCTACTATTTTACTTTTGATATAAAAATTGTTTTAAGCAATGATAGCTTTAGTAAACTCAATTAAATAGTCAGATCTAATATGAATTTTTATTATACAGCAAAAGAAACTAACCATGTATTTCATCTTTCAAAGAGAACTTTTAAAAGTGTATATATCGATCTTCTCCTAACTTTGCTTAACAGGAAACTCTAGTTGTAATTATGTGCACATACGTGTTGTAACATTAAAATGCTGATGAGTTAGCACAGTGTGGGGGCATGTTTTTATTTGGTGAATTGATTAAATGACCTCCAAATCATGCTCACTATTTAAAACTGTGAGTGTAGGAATCAGGAACCATAAACATAAAATAAACCATAATAGCTGTTAGGATTGTGATAATACTTTGTTCCCAAATATTCTGGCCATGTGTGCAGAGAATATAATCAGCTATCTAATTTTAAGATTTAATTAGCTGAGTTAAGGCAAACTGTTGATTCTGAACTGGCTACAGCAGAATGAGTCAATCCATATGTTCTTTGTCACTGCAGTAGGAGCATATAAACAGACTTGTCTACAAGAGGGAAAACTCACAGATGACTGATAAATGAATTTTGGCAGTGGCATATGATCATAATTGGCAATAACCGGGAAAAATATTGACAATGGTAAATTTTGAACCCTTGGAAAGAGTGACTCTGAGTCTCTTGTACTCCAACTGTGGTTGAGCAGCACAGAAAGTTTTCTAAACCAGATAAATTTCAAATTGTGCCTTTATGGATGGGAAAAGGGGGATAAATGGAAGCAAAATTTTCTAGGAATGTGTCCAAAATAAATGACTGTGGACGTGTGTGGTTATCTCAGTCTTGCTGTATATTTCTGGTTCTGAGCAGAGATTGTATGAGTGAGTGTTGATGTTGATGAATATTCATGTGCCAAGGAAGGAACGTATTCTGTAAACCTGGAGCTATAAAGCTTATCTATCAAAATCCTACATGAGGACTGTGCCATCTGTCTTGATTTGCTCTGAATCAGAATGCCTCACACAATGCAGAAAGCCTTCTCAGAGGGCTGTGGGTGACAGGAAGACAAACAGCAGTGGCAGCTCTCAGAGCTTAAATTCCTAAGTCATCAGCACCAGCACAGAGCTCATTCTACAATTGTTCTGGAGACAAGCGGGAGATGACAAGATGCCCAAAATAGCAATGCTGCTTACCTAAGTATTTGTCTCCAAAACCTGCTGGAGAACTGCCTACTTTGTTTCAATGGAACTCTTGTGAACACTCAGTTACCAGAGGGCACAAGTTATTGTGACGGGACCACTGTGTCTGCCTCTTATGATTGAGTTATCATTTAGACTGGCAATTTATATACTTAATATACTAAGGAGGGGGGAACTTTCTCCTTTTATTCAGCAAACATTTTTGAGCATTTGCTATGTGCCAAGCACTATGCAAGCCACAGGAAACACAAAGATGCATAAGATATTATAGGTCCTGCTCCCAATTTAGTAGAAGAGAGACATATGAACAAATAAGTTATAACACAATGAAGTTCATGCAGTAAGTGGGAACAAAGTGCTTTGCTACTCTCATAAAAAGACTGATGAACTTTGACTGGGGCAGCTGGGAAGAGCTTTATAGAAGAGCTGACATTTGAACTAGGTTTGAAGAATAAGAGTTTTGTAAAAGGAAAAGTCAAGGGAATTGTAGGTAATGATATGTTTATGGCATTGATTGTGGTGATGGTTTCACGGTGTATACTTATCTCCAAATTCATCAAGTTGTATACATTAAATACATACAGCTTTTTGTACATCAATCTTACCTCAATAAAGTGTTTTTTTAAAAAAAAGAGAGTCAAAGGAGAGACATTCCAGCCATGTTTCAAATCACATAGACCTGAAAAACATGAGATACTCTTTGAAGAGAGAAGCATTCTGTGATTAACCTACTGGAGGGAATGGGGGAAGGAAAGGGTTTTGGAATAGAGTGTAAGGAAAAGAGGATCAAGAAGAAGGCTGGGACTGGATTGCAAGGCATCTTGTATGTCAGGACACAATGCTTGATTATTTCCCCCTATGGGTAGCAGAAAGCCAACAAACATTTATAAGGATGAAAGAAACATGATTAGATTTGTGCTTTAAGATGCAAATTCATAGTTCAATGCAAAAAATGAACGGAAGGGGGAGATACTGATGGCACGGAGACTGAGGGCTGAAAGTAAGTGAATGGTCATAACAATAGAGAAACCAGTAAACTTGAAAAATAGTTGGTACAAGTAGTTGCAGAACAGTGTACATATAGGGAGAGATCTATTTGGGAAACATACTACTGAAAACCCAACAAAAGTTAATGAGCACAAATACAAGGAAAAGATTTTACCCATGTCAAGGATGCACTCTTCTGCCTTTATAGACCCAGTATCTCTTGAACATATATTCTCAATTAAGTTCCATAGTGACTGAGCTCCAATTGCTTGCTTACATTTTATGGGCCCAATTAAGTTAGGAAAAATAATCACTTCCAAGTAAAAATGATGTGATGTCCTTCCTGCACTACCAAAATATATCCTCATATGACTACATTCTCAGTTGCAGGTACAAACTGAATAAAGGAAATGAAAAGATCTAAAGATGCTTAATTAAGAGAGAATCATGGATGGATACAAGAGCAGCTGAGATCCAGTGAAAAGGAAGAACTGGTCCTTATGTAATGTGTAATAATTGCTTGTTAAATAAAGTTTAATGGCTACCCATACCACTGGCAAGATTCTATGGCTGGAACAGATGGACAATAGTAAATCTCAGAGGAATAGTTTTTCACAAAAGGAAATCACCAGTTAAGTTTACTTACCTTTGTCAGAGTTTTTTTTTCAGTTTTGCATCAGGAGTTGTTTGTGTTCCTTATTCATCTTCCCAATAGATGCAGCTATGGTTGAATATATCTTTCAAATTTCATGTGTTGGAGACTAAATCCTCAAATTCATATGTTGATTGGAGGTGGGGCCTCTGGGTGGTATTTAGGATTAAATAAGTCATCAGGATGGAGCTCTTATGATGGGACTGGTGGCTTTATGAGAAGAGGAAGAGAGACCTGAGTTGACATAAATGCTCTTGCCCTCTTGCCATGTGATGTCCTCAGCCATGTTATGACGAGCAAGAAAGCCCTCACCAGACACTGGTGCCATGCCATGCTCTTGGACTTCCCAGCCTCCAGAACTGTAAGTTAAATATATCTCTATTTTTTGGAAATTACTCAATCTCAGTTATTTTGTTATAGCAACAGAACATGGACTAAGATAGATGCTAAATTCCTAATGAACATAATCCTTCCATAGCACCCACCACAATGCTGAACAATTGCAGACTGTGAAATTAGACCTGGGTATGAATCCTAGATCTGTAAGTAGTGTGTATCTTTGGAAAACTTACTTACAGTCAATGTACATAAGCACCTAGCACCTAGCAGAATTCCTTGCATGTAAAAACAAATCATCAACATCACCAATTCATGGAGATCACAGTGCTTGTCCCATGAGGTTTTAAAGATTCATTGAGGAAATACATTTAAGTCCATACCATAATATGATTAGAAAAATAAGTAGACTATTTGCACCCACAAATTTGAGCTCCTGAATATAATGATGTCTCTTACATCACATTTGTCTCTACCATGTGCAGAGTGTGACAAGTTGAATTAAATTTGCAAATTGCAGACAGTTCACTTCAAGCCATCAACATATTTTAACCTCATTATTTTTAGGGCTTTCTATGTTATCTTGTGCATAGATCCCTACTTGGAAAATATCTGAGAAGCATGTTATCAGTAGCACAATTAGTGCTGAAGTATGCCACTATTAAAGGAAACTAAGTAAAGATTGTAAAATTGGAGGCAAGGTGTCCAACAATCTCTATGGTCAGATATGCACCACTCTGAGGTAGTCTCCTTCTCCTGCTATATCCAAATAGTAATTTACAATTTTACATTTCCATGAACATAGACATCAGTCAAAGTAGGTTAGAGTGACATGGAAAGTTCAGTGGCTTAAAACAAAAAAGGTTTATCCCTTGTTCATGTTCCATATCCATTTTGTGGCAGTAGGATCGGGCGTAGGGGAGGGACTCAGTTCATCTTAGTCAGTCAGGGACCTAGGTTGGTGGAACAGTCATTATTGTAAATTTATCAGTCACCATGCAGAGGTAAAGAGAAAGATCTAGGGGGTCTAACCATGAAAACCAAATGTTTTTAACCCAGAAGTGACAAATGTAATCTTACATGCTACTTATTGGGTAGAACTGGTCACATGATCCCCCTCCTAACAATAAGGGAACATGGAAATGTAAGCCCAGAATGGGACAGAAAGGGGAATATTTGGCAAATAGCACTAATAACTACCACTGATGTTGAGCCTGAAATAGGATTAACAGTCTTGGAATAATGAACAACTAAGTTTGGCCACTTATGACAACCTGTCTCTTCAACTAGTTTGCATGATTCTATATACTTACATTGATAAGTAACCAGACCTTTGAAAGACTTTGAATGTAAAGCAGAGAAAAATAAGGCCCCCCACAAATGAGCATCCCAGAAATTATTTAGCCATGCTTTCCCAATGCCCAATTAATTGTGACATATTGCATAGAACTGACAACATCTCCCTGGAAAACAATTCTGAAGACAACAAGCCTAGAAATAAAATACTGTCTGCTGTGCATTTACTATATATGATTCATACAGAAAAATATGTCTGCTTACACTACATATTTCCATTGTCACCAACACCTACTTATCAGTAGTTTCCATAGATTTTCATATTTCTAAATATTAAACCTATGAATATTACGATTGTTCTAAGTGGATCCTCATAGAACTGCCAAATAGCCACAGTGAAACAAAAAGAACACCGGCTGGTACCAGAAACTGAGAGAATGCGCAGTACCATAGGGCAACTTGGTATTTCGGTAAGAAGAGGAAGCCTGTGTTTGTAACCACTATTGGAGCGTGGGGAGTGCTGAGTTTGGAACTTTGGAGTTTACAGCTCGGTTATGTAAAGACAGCTAAGCTGGTTTACATTTCCCCATTCCTTTCTCATTCCAGGCTAGAAACAGAATATTTGCTAGTGGAATGACTTAGTTATAGTCACTTGAGAGATTTGCCAACTTCTGCTGAAACAGCAATTTGTAAAGAGGATGGATGGCTCTACGAACATAGTGATTCACAATAAGCCCCTCAGACCAATTTCCTAAATTCTCGATTTAATATTAAGGAGGAGGTTAGGCTCACTGACTACCATGTCGTTAGTATAACAGTCACTGGGTCATCTGGCCCAGATGCCTGCAGATCCCTTTTATCGGTTCTGAGAATCCGTCTCCCAGCTTCTACATGCGTCACTCTTAAAGGCTGGCACATGTGGTCTTCTTCAGAGAACTTGAGCTACTGGGATCCCTTTGTCCAGCTGTCTTCAGAGTGAAAAGTACCTGGCAGCCTATAGCCAATGACTGCCTAGTGCAGGAAAAAGAAAGCTCATCTCTTTTGCTGCAACATAACTCAGTTAGCTCTGACTGCTGGCAGATGGGAGGAGTAATAAGACACAAAGCCAGCCATGTCAGGATGGGGGTAGTACGGACAAGGATTACCCCCAAAAGAAGGGAAATATCTAGCAAAGTGCACAGTATTACCTCCCTCTCCCAAATGACTTATACTATATATGTGATTTACTAAAAGTAAGGTATCAAGCTGGGTCCATGTTTTTCCAGAGTCAAACAGATTTTTAAGTTCCTGGAGAATCACACAAGTTGAAGTTGTGCAGTTTCCAGCATACTCAGAATGTCAACTGCTCAAAAAAAGGATTGGAAGAAAAGGATGTTAAGAAAGTCAGAACTAGCAGGACAATCCATGTTAACACATACACACACAAAAAACACACACACATAGAACACACATACAAAACACACACACAAAACATGCACACAGGTTGAGAATGGATAGACATTAGGAGTGCGGATAGGCAAAAGTTCTGAAATTCAGAGAGACATGTTAGTCATGCCAACAACACTATGAAATAAACCTGCCTCTGAAGGCAGGCCATGCTTGTGTACTTAACTACCACAGCAGGAAGATGGGCAGGACCAGTGGGAAGACCTGTGCCACAGAGCATGGGCTCAGCTCCCAAGGTGATGCCTCAACGAGATATTGCACAACCTTTGACAAGATGTTGCACAATCACCGACCTTTTGGCTAATGAAGATTTGAATGAGAGCTGAATTGCAGATGTGAGAGAAACTACAGAGCCAGAACTAACATGGGATTTCAGTATTTGTTGATAGTTCAAACTATAATTGTGTGCCACAGAGTAGCATGTTGGAACTAATACAATGTACTGCTTGTGAATCGATTTATACCACTATATTTTTCTAAATAATTTGTATATAAAAATTTCATTTATTTTTTTCCTGAGCAAGAACTTTAGTCCCTGAGTATTGAAAAGATCAGGTTGTTACCGGTGAGAATTATATTACTTGTGATAATATGCTAATTCCTGTTTAAAATAATTTTATACTTGTCACAGGTCTGAATACCAAGATACCAACATACGCAGTTTTTAGAATGCAGCGCCCTTTTGTGGAATGTGCATACATATATGAGGGTGAAGACAGCCAAGTTCAAGGTCTGCAAAATCTAAATGAATAGGAGAAAGCAAATAAAAATACCACACAGGAAGATAAGGTGAAACAAAAGTACCAGAAGGAAGGAAATGTGCTTAAGAAAGTAATTACCATTGTTACAGTGAAGGCAACTGAATAGAAAAATAAGAAAATCTGACCTATTGTATGTAAGATTGAAGTCATATGTAATTGTCATAAAACAACTCTAAGGAGCATACTAATACAAATAGAAAATAAGTTAGGCTAATTCTGCTTATATAAATAGGTTTGGAATAAGCCAATAACTAATTTACTAAATCAATTTTTTAAATAAATGGACTGGAATAAATTTGTTAATAATCTAGATTCTGTATAAAACAGTAGTAAAAACTGTATTAGTAGCTGATTTGGTCGGATGATATTCTGTTTTGGAACATGTTGAAAACTAGTTAAATAAGCAAAAAATAGTGATCTAATACACTAAATTAAGTCAATAAAAAATAAACTGCCCCATAGACCAAATAAATTTCAAATATGCAGTCCAGTAAGAAGGAAATTTAGAATACAAGGAAAAAGTACTGAGACAAATTTTGAGGCTGCCAAGTTAATTTCAAAGAAATATAATTTCAGATTTTATATCTTCTAGCCATTCCTTTAAAAATTAAGGAGATAATTTAAATGAAGAAATTAGTACTTTATGATTTATGCTAGGCTTTATATTTTGATATTGCTTTCATCTTATTTCATCTTACTAGTTCTATGTAACACACATTCATCTCTGTGGATGAGATGCAAAACATCGAGCCCTTGTGGGTAGAAGAAAAAAAATAATAGTTGAGATTTTTGTCCTGACTCACATCCTGCAGTCTCAAAATGCTTTTCATAGGATTATAATATCCATGAAATTTACAAACTATATTATGCACAACATCTATATTATCAGAGGGGATTTGAGATAAGACACCACAATTCCCAACTTAAATGACACATGGATCAACTCTCCAATTGTAAGTTTTTACTTCTCCTCTCACATCTGATTGGAGCCCACACTACATTCTCCCTCTTAAAATCAGAGTCCCACCTTTCTCTGGGGTCAGTCTATTCAAATTAAGAATTACCTAAAAGTCTAATCATGTCATAGTTTATGCTCAAAACTGTGAATAAGGGCTCATCTGTATAATCACTTGCTGCCTTAGTGTGCAAAAATGGAGTCAATAGTGGGATAGGTGTAGGTTTTTCTAGAAATGGTGATGAGGTCATATTGATCCAGCCATAGGGGTTTACTGGATTCACAGAGTGTCAGCAGTCCTGAAATCCAAGGTGGCTGCCCAAGGTCTAGGATACAGCATAAACACGGAGCAGAGGGAAGCTCGCAGGGGCTTTACGAGAACAGAGGACCTAACCCATAAGCACAGCTTCATGACTACTGCTTCAGCCAACAGGGCTAAAGGAGACACTGAGAGTGATGATGATCATCATAAATATGTCATTACCATTTTTAGATAGTGATATGTTTTAGAAACAGCAGTAGAAATATTAATACAGGCAAAAAAAATTACTAGTGTTATCAGCCACATTTTGAATTAATGAAATCTATGAGAAAGTTCTTCTGACAAATCGTTGAGTTCTATATCACAAATGCAGCCTTATCTTGTACTCTCTGTTCTTTATTCCCTTGTCTTTTCTTATCTCTCCTCCACTCTCACTTTCTTTCTCTGTCCTCTTTCACCCCTTGCCCTATTCTCTTCTCTCCCTCCTTCTTCCTCTTTCTCTGCAATGCAAACATTTTTCCTATTTGGTTTTGAGAATGTTGCATTGTCTTCGTAAGGGGCAACAAGTAGGAAATGGCCCATTAGCCCCACTCGAGTCACAGCCTCATGGAGCACTCTGGGGGTTGGGGGCTTTCTTGGCACAGTGAAGAAGCCAAGCTGTCAGCATCTCTCACAAAGCTTGTCATCATCAATTCCAAGCGCTACTCCTCAACTTCCTCCACCACAACATATACTCCATTCTTACTTTTGAGGAACAGGTGGTAGTCATCAAATTAACAGGACACATCTGGACACATGCAACTTCACAAGATATGCATTCAGCTTAAAAGAAAATGTCTGTACAGCATTGCCTGCCTCTGGATTCTTACTGCTGTCCTTACAATAAGCCCCTCAGACCAATTTCCTAAATTCTCGATTTAGTATTAAGGAGGAGGTTAGGCTCACTGACTACCATTGCCTGCTGTCCTTACCTTTTCTTGTTTTACCTACTTATTTTTTTCCTCCTATGATGAGGCCATTTTCTACCTGTTTTCTCAGTTCTGTTAGTGTGTTTGGAATGGCCAATTCTACTTAGCGGTAGTATAGTGTCGTAGTTGACAGTGTGGATTCTGGAGCTGAAGCACCTGGGTCAAGTCCTGGTTCCATCACTCATTACTGTGTGACCGTGGCAAGTTATGGCTGTTGGGGTATTACGTGAGTTAATGTGTGTAAACCTGTAAAGCTTTGAGAGCAATGTTTGGCACACAATAAGCAAGCCCTCTGTACATATTAATATTTAGGACCACAAGACATGAACACTGCAATAAGCCTATGCCCTACCTAGGGAAATAGTGTTCAAATACATAATAACTCCATGTAAGCTGGATTAAATGGGCGTGTCTAGAACTCCAAACACAACATAGTAGCTCCCTCTTATACACATGGGATGCTTTCCAAGAAACTGAGGATAGTACCAAGCCCTATATATACTATGTTTTTTCCTGTACATACATACCCATGACAAAGTTTAATTTATAAATTTGGCACAGGAAGAAATTAACAACAATAACTAAAAATAGAACAGTTATAACAATATACTGTAATAAAAGTGATGTGAATGTGGTCTCTCCCCCTCCTTTCTCTCTCAGAATAATGGCTCATTATTCTATTGCCGTGTTCTCAGTACAGTCGTACTGACCGTGGGGAACGGAAGGCGCACACAGTGAAGCTGGGGATGAGGGGAAAACCACTGTAGAGAAAAAACGGAGCCTGCTACACGGAGCGAGGTCCTGGGTCTGGATCGGAGGTTGAGGGGTGGACAGGCACTCCAAGAGTTACAGAATATGTGACAAAGGACCTTGAAAGGCAGTGTGGGGCAAATCTAGAATCTGAAACTAAACAGAAAATCCAAGTGAATAATAATTCTGAAAAAGAGTCTGGGAGACAGAATTAGCCTTGAACAAAGGAAAAACAACACAAAGCCCAGCAAAAAGTGAGAGCCTGGGTGAAACTCTGAGGAATTGTGGGATACTTCAGCCTCACCCACCCATGAGGAAGGGGCTGGAAAAGACCTTTAGTTTGTTCAGACAGAATCAAAGTTCTTTGTAGCATTCCAGTTTTTCATTATCAGTAAACTCTCTTCTAAATGCAATGCAATTGGTTCATTCAGCAAATATACATGAAGTGAATGAGGCATTGAGCTGGGCGCTAGGAATACTGCAGCGATGAAGATAGACATTGCCCCTGCCTCCCCAGAGCTGTAGTCTAAGGGGAGAGACCATACTTCACACGAGAACCTATGATGGGGGAACGGTCCGAGCACAAGGACAAGGAAATCCACCCTGAGGAAATGACATTTAAGCTGACAATTGAAGGATGAATAACACTTAGAATAATGAAATGGATACAAGTAGAAATAGCAGCAAATATAAAGTCCCCAAGATGGAAGGAAGGAGCTTGGGACATCCTAGAAATGGAAAGAAAGACAGTAATGAGGGAGCACAGTGTGGATGAAAAGCAGTGGGAAAAGTGAGGCTGGAAAGCAGTGGTGTTCCAAGGGTGCCATCAGCTCCCAAAGCTGCACATCAATGTAAATGCTTAGTAAAAGCAGAGTGTTTGCTGCTTAACACAGCTTCTAGAGAAGTCTCCTGAGCTCACTTTCCAAATTACTGTTTGTAACAGAACTCGAGAAACACCCCTGCCAGAGTGGTGGGCGGAACTAGAGGATCTCAAAGGCTCTGTAAGTATTTCAGGTTTTATCCTGACAGCTATGAGCAGGCATTAAAGTGTTTTCAGTATTGATTTGAAATGACCAGGTTTCACCTTAATACCACGTTAACTGCCCTGTAGAGGAGTCATTGGAGGGGGCATAAGACCAATTAGCAGTGCCGCAAAAAATAGATGACAGTGATGTAGACCAGGGTGGTGGCTGCAGAGCTGGAGAGAAGCAGATGGATTAAATGTATTCAGGAGGTAAAAGAATAATTGATAGAGTGTTGAAGCCAGGGGATGTGTATGATTTTAAAATATTCTCTGAAGCTCCTACACAATAAGAACATGTGTTTTGTGAAATTATTCCTTTATATTCATACCAATTCTTCCAACAAACACCTTTTGATGCCCAGTGTATCTAAAGCACGGTCCTATCACTCCACACTGGTACTAGTTGGCTAAACTTAAGAATAGCAGCCACTGACCTAGTTTGAATTCGGCATCAGAAATATGGGTCGCCAAGGAATAACATCAAGGAATTCCATAACCTGGGGCTCAAAGGAGGAAGAAGTACAAAAGCAATTTCTACCCACTTTACCAATTTGACTAGGGATTCAAACAGTAAGCAGCCAATGAAAGGCCAGTACCAGATGGTTCCTGCTAGAGAAATATGCTAAAAATACAATACGCCTTTTTAAAATAAAAATTTTAAGAAAGGTCGGGGACTTCAACTTTGGTTTTATTAATACCCAGATTTGATCAAAATGAATTAGTCATGCTGAGGACTGATGGATGACTGATTTCAATTTGGAACCATTTACATTTTAGTGAACAGGATTCGGCAACGTTTTATTTGGTATGGACTGTCAAGCCAAAAATTAATTTTTAATAGGGAATATTAAAATAAATGTCTCTAATATCTATCAAAATGGAAATGAAAACTTCTAAGTATAAACCCAGCATAAAAGCTTGGTTCTGGGATGAGTTCCTAAAAGAGACTCTGTGATTACCTTCCAGTTGATCCTATTGTTTTTAAGTTGATTCTAAGGGCCTGCTTGGTCTTTTCAAAGGATGAGGCTGTATATGGGGCTCAGTTCCTGTCAGGTTCTACACTTGAGGGCAGCAGTAGCAAGATCAGCTGCAGTGAATGGGAGCTCATGTTAAAAATCCCTGCATAGCCTTCAGCACTGCCAACTTGTCTACTCATTCATGAGCCTATTGTGCTAGCACGGGAGTGGCTGATGACAGAGGCTGGGTGAAGCAATGGCTGAGTCATTTCTGTCTCCTTAGTTGTTTAATGCCTCCTTCGTATTTGATGATCTCTGTTGGATTTTAATATGTCACCTTCACACTTCGTATTGACTCCCATCAGTTATTCATATGCCTCTTCTCCAGTTTTTCTTACCCCTGACCTTCAAGTATTTCTTTTTGCAGGCCCCTAAAATATTCAGTCAAACCATTCACCATTACCTGTGAATCTACGTATATGCTTATTTGGGGCTACTTCTCCTACACAAAGCAAAGTATGCATTCCACAGAGCTCTGCCCATTGGGAGGATACCCCCTCACTGCTGAATTTTAGGGTCAGCCTCAATGGCACTGCAGTGCAGCAGCAGTCCTTCTTTGGATTGCACCCACATATTGAGACAACCTATCCATAAACCAAGTTTGGCGTTTTTTTCTCCTCTACCAGCTGTCATAAAGGGAACCCCCACCCTTGTGGCTATAGGTGTAAGCTAAGGATGAGCGGCCATGCAACAGTGTTTAGGGATATGTGAATCTGTGGCATTGTTCACGCAGCTACTTGTGCCATCTGGCCTGTGCTCGTGCCTGCTTCCAGAAATACCATTTTCATTTTACAATGAATTACTGCTGGGCCCAACTAATCTTATGAATTGGTAGATCTGATCTGACAAAAACTCAACTTATGATAAATAGCTCTGGCCATATGGTTACTTGTTGCCTCACAATTAGACCCTCTGTGTCTTCCAGTGTGCCTGTAGCATGCCAGGAACTGTTCCAAATGGTGTATAATTCTTCCTTGCTGACGGCGTGACCTTGCTCTGGAACCCTAGATTCTGCATGAGGATTCGTCTAGCTTTAGTGGAACAACCCACCAACATGACCTTAAGGGATATTACACAGTCATGCCTTTCAAACCAAAAGATGCACATAGGTGACAAGCTTTTTTTATTGCATAAGTAAATTATGAACCTCATATTTTGTGCTTTCAAAGGAGCTGGCCACTTTACAGCTAGTAGTATGTCAGTGCCTGGATAGTATCAGTTAACATTGAGTTTTAACTTTTTCACAATCAGACTGATTTTATATAGGTGTCTAATGTTAAATTCTTCCCTTGCCTTTTCTGATCTCCCCTTTCTGATTCTATCACCCCCACGACCACACCACCAACACCATTATACATTTTGCTAAAAGCGATCTGAATGTATAGTTTTATCCTGGTTTTATGCTTCAGTAGTGAGAAACTGGTTTGTCATTTTGTGTTTATCATAGCCATTGTAATGACAATACGACGTTATTGGTTAGGTGGTGCGCTTTTCTTCCCATATGTCTATGGTATGATGGTTGCTATAACGACAGAAAAAGGAGTAGAAACCATGGCTTTTTAGCAGATTGCTGGCATTTATGAAAAGGACTTTTAGCAGAAACTTTCAGAAAAGAGCTCACGGGTTTAATTATTTAAATTGTTGAGTTTTTATAGGAATATAGGATCTGACTCTATTCCAGAAATGTGCAGGCAGTAATCAGTCTGTCACTGAGGGTTGAGCACCCATAGCTCTATTCTAGGAATATAATTTCAGAGTTATTTTGTACACGTTGATGGAATTTCAGTGATTAAATACTGATTGATTTCTGTTCACGTGGTGTAGTTGAGGTCTCCCTAAATCTTGTTTGGGGCTTCTAACAGGATGAAATGAAAAGGAGGATTTTATTGTAAGTAGGCTTCAAAAAAAAGATGATTCTTCTAGTAACAGAAATACAGAAGAGTTTAAAATTGCAACATGGAAAGGAGTTTATTGTTCTATGATGACTGTGAAATTCCATCCCATGCTAATTTTCCCATGCGTAAGTTAGAACATAAAAAGGCATATAGTACTTATGTATTTAAAATAATTTCTTCAAGGAAATAAATGGGCATTTGGCACTAAAATGTCAGTATGATCATTCATTTGTAAGACAGGCCACTTGATTTCTCAAGAGACTACCTGATGTCCTTTTCATGTCACTGAGACGTCACAGTCATTTCTTTTTTTCTCCTCAATTACTGACAAGAGAGTGTAGATTTACTAGATATTTAAAGAGTGTTAGGTAATTAGATGTCTTATTTTGATCAGTAATATCATAGATCCTACAATAAATTTTACTAGGTGATCAAGTATCTCTGGGAAATATTCCAGGGACATCAAAATTCTGTCATTGACTTCCTGTAGAAAAACTATGAAGTTTCTATCTTCTATCTTCTACAGTGGCTTACACACACAAAAAAAGAGTAAAATAAAAAGTTATTGGGTGACTGTACAAATTAGTCAGATTTATTATTACAATAATAAAATTACTGCTAGTTATTTTAGTACCTATCAGCTGCTCATTACTAACTACAGAAGATCAATTTTGCAGTCCAGTGGAAGATACAAGATACTCCTATATCTCATGAATAAAAAAGTAAAAAAACATTCCTTAATTTTTATATCAGATTCTGATGCTAAATATACAGACTGTCTAACACATAGCTGGGCACATTACAGATGCTCAACAGATATCTTTTAGTAAATTGATTGTTAAAGTGATTCACCAAATAATTAACAACACTTCAAAGTTTCTCAACTCCAACATTTTTCTTAGAACTTTGAGCATTAGAAAATGCATCCTTCATTTTTTTAGAATGTCCAAAGACCTGTTCAGCAAGGGAATGCTACACATTTAGATAAAACTGGAGTTTTAAGCAGGGTAAGGGCATAATCAGATACATATATTTGAAAATGGAATACAGAGAATACATTGGAAGGAGGGGAGGCCACAGGCAAAGCAACCAGGTAAGAGCCTATTCAGGATGAAAGAGGCCTGCAACTAAAGGTAGCAGTAATATTGCAGAGGAACAAATGGATATAGAGAAAATAAGAGGGAGGCAGGTAGGAAGACAAAGTGCTGATGGAAACTGCCAGAAAATGAAATCAGCAATGAGTCCCATAGATCTAGCTTAGTCTCCAATTCGTTGATCAACGTGGAAAAAACAAAGGAAGATGTTTTAGGAATACAAGTATGAGGCATTTTTGAGATATTAAAATAGAAATGCCAAAATATAGCTGCAGAAGGTAGGTCTAGAGCTCAGACAGTATCATAATCAAATATAGGATGGATAGAGGAGTAGCAATAGAGGGTGTAAGGCAATCAAGGGGTGCAGACTTGCAAGAGATGAGGCCCAAGAATAGGGAAGACCAACATTTTAAAAACACATAGAAGATGAAGAGTTCATAAAAAAGACCAAAAAAAATGCATGAACAGAGAGGTAAGAGGAGAATCGAAGAGGATGATGCCATAGAAACTGAAGTAAGAGAGAGTATCAGGAGCACGTGGTTAGACTGGCAGCTAATAGTTCATTGCTGGTATATAGAAATACAATTGATTTTTGTGTATCAATCTTTTATCTTACAATAAAGATTGCTAAATTCATTTATTATTCTAGTAGCTTTTTTGTAAATTCTTTCAAATTTTCTATATAGGTGATCATGTTATCTGAGAATGAAGAATTTTATTTCTCTCTTACCAATATGTAACTCTTTTATTTCTTTTTTTCCTTATTGTATTTGCTAGGACCAAGAGTACAATATTAAATAAAAGTGGTGAGGGCAAACATACTTGCCTTGTTGCTGAACTTAGAGAGAACACATTCTGCTTTCACCATTAAGCATGATGTTAGCTGTAGATTTTTTCCTAGATGAACTTTTTCAGATTAAGGAAGTTGTCTTTTATTCCTAGTTGAATGAAAATTTTAAAAATCATAATATGTGTCACATGCATTTTATCCATCTCTTAAGATGATTCTTTCTTTTTTCATGTCCTAATATGATAAATTGAGTTTATTTATTTAAATATGAATACAACTTTGCATTCCCAAGATAAACCCCACTTGGTCATGGAATATTATCTTTTAAATATATTGCTGATTTTCATTTGCCAAAATATTCTTAAGCATCTTTTCATCTACTTTCATGAGTAGATATTTTTCTATAGTTTTCTCTTCCAGTAATCTTTGTCTGGTGTTAGAATCAGAGTACTTTTGGCCTCATAAAACGAGTTGGGAAGTGTTTCTTCTCTTCTATTTTCTGAACAACTTGTATAGAATTAGTATTATTTCTTCCTCAAACGTTTGGTAGAATTCACCTATGATGCCATCTGAGCCTGAAATTTTCTTTGTTGAAAGATTTTTGAATATAAATTGAATTTTTTTAACAGAATATAGGTATCTCTAAGTTATCTATTTATGTTTGAATGAGTTTTGGGAGTTTTGTCCATCTAATTCATTTACATTGTTGGATTTTATGGTATAAAGTGGTTCATAATATTCTCTTTTTCCCGTTAATGTATGTAGGATCTGTTGTGATGTCTTTTTGTTCATTTCATACATTAGTAATTGTGTTGTGAGCTGTTCGGCTAGGGAAGTTTCTCAATAGCAGTACTAATGACATTGAAGGGGCACTAAAGGTACTAGTGACATTCTATGCATTGTAGGATGTTTAGTAGCATTCCTGGCTTCTACATGCCAATAGCACCCCCCCAGTTGTGGCAATGAAAAATGTCTCCAGACATCAGTAAATGTCCCCTGGGAGGCAAAATTGCCTGTGTTTGAGAACCACTGATCTAGAGAATTAACAATTTTATTGTTCTTTACAAAGGTCTAGTTTTGGGTTTCATTACTTTTTTTCCCCAATGTTACCTGTTTTTTTTATTTCAGTGATTTCTGCTCTATCCATATGGGTTTTTTCCTTTTGCTTTGGGTTTAATGCACTTTTTTTGGAAGAACAAAAAGGGTAGAAACTTTTGTCATTGATTTTAGATCTTCTTTTCTAATATAAGCATTTAATGACATAAAATTTCCACTAAGTACTCATTTTGCAGCATTCCACAGATTTTGTGTCTTTGTTTTCATTTAGCTGAAAAATTTTCTAATTTCTTTTGTGACTTCTTCTTTGATGCATGGGTTATTTAAAACATGTTATTTGATTTTTAAATATTTGGAGGATTTTTTAGATATGCTATTAACTTATGGTTTAATTCTGTTGTTGTCAGAGAATATACTTTTTGTGATTTCAATCCTCTCAAATTTGAGACTTAGTTTTAATGCCCTGAATGTCGTCTGTCTTGTCAAATGTTCCACGTTTACTTGAAAAAACATATATATATTCTGCTGCTGTTCTAAAAGTGTGAATTAGGACAAGTTGGTTGGTAGTTTTGTTCAAATTTTTTGCATCGTTACTGATTTCCTGTGTCCTTGTTTATAAACTACTAAGATAGGGGCGTTGAAATCTACAAATATAATTGTAGATTTGTCTATTTATTCTTTTAGCTCTAAAAATATGGTCAGTTTTTGGGTGCATACCATGTAGGACTGTTATAAATTCTTAAAGATTTGACTCTATATCATTATGAGATAGTTTTTTTAATCCTTGATAATACTCTTGGTCTTAAAGTTCACTTTGATATTAATAAAGCCACTCCAGACTTCTTTTTATTAATGTTCGTATGCCATATCTTTTTTCCATTATTTTAATTTTAATCTATATATGGCTCTAAATTTAAGCAGCTTTCTTTTAGGTGGCATATAGTTGGCTCTTACTTTTCTATCCAATTTGATAATTTCTACCTTTTAATTTGGAACATTTAAACCATTGTTATTTAATGTAATTATCTGTATGATTGGTTTTAAGTCTATTATCTTGTTGTTTGTTTTCTGCTAGTTCCATCTGCTCATTGTTCCTTTTTCTCACTGTTTCTGACTTATTTTGGATTATCTTTTATGATTCCATTTTTATCTACACATTAACTTATTAGCTCTAATCCCTCTTTTTTTAGTGATTGTTCAATGGTTTATAATATATACTTTTAACCGTACCACATTCTAACTTCATATACAGTGTAAGAAAGGTTTCATAGTCCATTTCCCTTCTTCTATATTTTGTGCTATTGTTATATTTTGCTTCTACATATAAGTCTCATAAGAAGTTATTAGTGCTTTTCCTTTAAGTATTTATTTTTGAAAAAATTAAAAATTAGAAAAATGTGTCTTTAATATTGACCCACATATTTACCATTTCTGCTACTTTTTATTCCTTTATGTAGATCAAATTTTCATTTGATAACATAGTCCTGCCTAAAGAACTTCCTTTAATATATATGTGTCTTTATATTAAAATGGGTTTCTTGTAAACAACACATAGTTGATTCTTGATTTTTGATCCATCCTGACAATCTGTTCTTTAATTGGTATATTTAGACCATTGATATTTAAGGTGATTGTTGATATAGTTGGATTAATTTGCCATATTTAGTACTGTTTTCTATTTGTTGCTTTTATTATTTGCTCCTATTTTTTCTTCCACTCTTTCTGCCTTTTGCGGCTTTAACTGAACATTTTATATCATTCCATTTTCTCTCCTTTCTTAGCATATCAGTTATATCAATTATACTTTTTTTAATGGTTGCCCTGGAGTATACAGTTATAACTAATCTAAGTTCACTTTCAAATAACACTATACCCTTTTACTACCCTGGTCCACCCACTAACCTTTTACAAGTAGTGCAAGTATCTTATAATAACAAAATAAGAGGAGGAGACAGAGACATAGTCCTCCCTCCTATCCCTTGTATCACTGCTGTCATCAATTACACTTATACATAAGAATATGTAACATATATATATATATAAATAATATATAAGCATAAGTAATTGAAAATATTGTTCCTATTATTATCAGTTACCTATTAGATCAATTAAAAATAAGAAAAATAAACGTTTTTATTTTACCTTTCCGTATTTTTTCTCTGATGCTCTTCCTTCATGAAGATCTGAATTTCTGATTTATATCATTTTCTTTCTCTCTGAAGAACTTCTTTTAACATCTCTTCCAAGGTTGGTGAAAAAAAATCTTACCTATAGAGAAACAAAGAATTATATCTGACTTCTTCTTAGAAACCATGCAAGGAAGAGAGTGGAGTGAAACAGTAAAAGTACTGAGAGAGAAAAACTTCACCAACCTAGAATTCTGTACCTTGTGAAATTATCTTTCAAAAGTGAAAGAGAACTGCTTTCTCAGACCAACAAAATTGAGGAAATTTATTGCCAACAAACTTGCCTCGGGAGTCCAAGGCCGGAGGATTGCTTGAGACCAGGAGTTTGAAACCAGCCTGGGCAACAGAGGGAGACTCTGTCTCTACAATAAAAAAAAAAAAAAAAATCTTAGTACTTTCAGTCTTCTTAATACACGTGAGTACTTTTTAAATACATATAAATAATAGGTAACTATTGCTATATTTCCAGGGCTTCAAACTCATAGTGACCATTCTTTCCCTTACCCTGACTCTATCTGCCTTGGAGACTGTGTCCTTCCAGACAGCATGAAGTTAACATCATTTAGCATGGAGATTCTAGAGTCAGACATACCTCTGTTTAAATCCCAACTCAACCATTTACCAGCTGTATGAGCTTGTATAATTTACTTGGTTACAATAAACCTTTGTTTCCATATATGTAAATAATAATCTGGGAATGGTAGTTGGACCTACCTAAAAGAACTGTTGTGAAGATTAAATGAGATAATACAAATTACATGCCTGATATGCAGTAAGTGTCAAGAACTATGAGCAATTGTTATTGGCGTGGCTGATGGCATTAGGCTCCTGATGAGCGGGGCTGAAGCTTACAGCACACTTTAGATGTCAGGGATCTCTGTGTAACCATGCTGGCCTTGAGCCCTGATTATTAGGAAAGAGCAGTATAGACCCATTCCTACAGCAAAGTTCATCATATTTTTTTTTTGAACAATGCAATGCATTTCAATAGAGCTGGAATCAAGAGAATAGAACCATGGATGGTTTCATGGACCTCGACCCAAAGTTAAGAAAAAATGTGATGGGGACCCTTTCTTCTACCTCTCCTATGCACTCAGGAGAGCTGAGGTCTTGCCGTCTTAAAGAGGATGCTAGCCTGCCTGCATAGAGCAAGAGAGATGAGAGCATGTGGGTCTGAGGAGGCATTAAACCTCAATGGCGCCCAACTAGCTGGTCTACCCACCAACCAATAAGACCTGCAAAAGTCCAGAATAAGAAGATGAAAGCAGGATCACCAGAGACAATATTAGCAGAAAAGGAAGAGAAGTTGCAGCAATTGTCATTCAGAAAATTAAGATCTTGATGCTAGTGGCCTTTTGTATGGAAGAGGCAAGCTTCCAATATTCCATTATTTGTTTGTTAATTAGGAATTCTTGTAAGGATACATTGAAAAAATGCACCAAGTACTACAGATTGTACAGCAAAGAGTGCCTAAAAGATTAGTCAAAAAAGAACCAGTGTTGGTGACCGCTAAGAAAGGGAAGGTTTGAGGACATAACGTTTTTTCGTATCAATTTGTAGATACCTCGCTCAGAAGTCTTTGGCAAAGGTCATGGGTACTCTCTCTCCTGAAAACTGCACAAATAAATATACACGCAATATTTTGCCTGCCATTTCAGTGGATATATAGAACCCCAAAGGCCACCCTTCACCAGTGGATCTGGATTTTGAAGCTGAGCTCCTACTCTTCCAGTACATAAGATGATTTAAGCTTATTCATTGCCCTCTGAAAACTCACTGCTTCTCATCTCAACATTTTTTGCTTTTTTCCATCTCTACTCTCACTGATGCTTAAGAGATAAATTTTTCGCATTTTTTTGTTCTAATTGTAATAATAAACCCATGAGAGAACATAAGGAAAGACCTTTTCCTGTCTTTCGGTGCCTGGTCTTCTACTGGTACATTAGCCGGCAGTAATAATAGCTCAGCACTCACAGTCGGGATTAGCTTTCATCTTAAAACTAATTAGCACATTACAAAGGAATAGATGAATATAAGAACAAAGACAGTAGATATGCTGAGCACCATCCCACCACGCACAAGAAAGGGGCACAGAAGACGAACAGAGAGAATTGCTAAAGACAAAGTTTTAAAAGTAATAACATGTGCAAAAGATTTTTTATCATATTCATTAAGGTAAGAAGCTTAACACTAACTTGTTATGATTTCTCATTAAAAATGTGATTTATTGTCACTCACGATATGCATTTGTTAAGAATACACTAATAACTAAACTACATCACTAAAGTAAAAAAAAAATGTTAACACTAATAACTAGCATTGGTTATAACATGACATAGCTAATTTTCCAAGAGTTAGGGCTTTTGGCTGTGTTTGTTTGCATGGCCTGGCTGATTATTCAAAGAAATATACACTCATACAGGACTGATGGTGGAAGGCTACATCAGACTAACTGGGAGGAATTTTTAAAATATAGTTGCTTAGCACCATGCCACACCCCCCAACTCCCCAGCACTAAACTAGATTTTTGGTGAGTGGCTCCAGGCAGCAGTGTTTATTGACAGTTCTTCGGGGAGTCTAAGGAGCAGCAGGAGTTAAGAGCCTACTGTAGACACTCTGTATCAACTTTAGATTTAAATGCAGTTGTTTTGGTAGTTTCTCTAATTGGAGCCAGTTGTTTGCCTTTTAAGGAAACTGGTGAAAACCAAATCTAACATTCCTTGTTTTCATGATAATTTGAACATAGAGTAATTACTCTGGGCCATCTTACAAATAGGTTCTGTCAGAAAGGTTACTTTTAACAAATTTGTATAGTTTAGGGCCCATCTGAGGAAATCAGTCTATTTGCAGATAAACGATGTTTAGTCTATTTGAGACAGTTCTCAAACCTTATAGCAAATGGGCTATATTTTGCATTTTAATGATGACTTGTAAATTGGTTGCTATTCCAACAACTCTTTTGGCTTTATTTAGCACAGTATAGCCTTTTGTTCTCTGGCTTGATTCTATCTACCTATATCCTAATAAATTCTTACCGTATGATTTGTTTTCCTATTGTTTTTCATGACATATTCCCCTTTACATTAAAAAGTTGCCATTATTTAGTTTCTATTTCCTTGAAACTATTTCCTGATAGCCTTTCATCTGCCTTCCTTCTCAACTATGTCAACTGACATTGTTTGGGTTTTTATTTATAGATTCTGCCTCAGAACGTCATAGGAGTTAGAGTCAAGCATCTGCCTTTTGTACTTGATGTCTATTTAATACAATGAATGGAAAAGTTATTTTGGTTTGATTTGTGAAGGCCAAAGGAGTCTATGCTTTATAGATGTTCAATGACCTTCTCAAATGAAAAATAAACTATAAAGAAGACATTATTCTCTAGAGTAGCAGTCACCAAATTAACCAATAGTTTATAGCCTGTGTTTTACAACATTGATAATACGTATTATAAGTATAATTGAGGAATCTTCGTCACTAATTAAGGAGGTGGAAAGAGTGTCAGACTGGGAGTTGCATGATTTGATTTCAAATTCCAGACTGCTGTATGCTAGTTGTGTGACCTTGGGCAAATTCTTAAGAAATCTGGGTGCAATTGTTTGAAATAAATGGAATGAAAATAGCTCTACAGTCCGAAGGGAGAAGACCTGGGCTCAAATCATATCTTTTAATTTATTTAACTCTCTCTCTGAGCCTGTTGAGGATAATAGCAATCTCATCTCACAGTGTTCTTGTGAAAAAGCTAAATGAGATAGTAAAGAACAGAATAGGAACTCAGTAATGTTTGGGGTTATTTTTAAAGCATATAATTTTTTGACAAACATGGAATAGTAAAAAGTAAACAGCTCTGGAGTCCAGGAGACCTAAACAGCTATGTGACTTCCAGCAAGTTACTTAACTTCTCCGAGTCTGTTTTCTCTGTCATGAGGATTCAATAGGTGTATTATGTATATGATAGAACATTTTCTCTCGTCAGTATGTGGGAATGAATGCAGTGAAATTAAGAGTATATTTCACCAGCTTCTTCCCCAACCTGCTTGCTCCTTGCAGCATCCACTCTTTTGGGAGGCAGAGACAGTGATGCCTACCAAAAATGCATCTGTTCCTCCACCTTCCCTAGTCCCGATGCAGTTAAGCAAGGCCATGAGACTTCTGACCACTGAGTTGTAAGCAGAAGCAACATGTTTGTTATGACAACCTAGCTTCTCTTGACTAATACACCCATCTCCTTGCCCAAAGACTTTCTAGAAGTAATAGTGAATTTTGAGAAGTGCTAATGAATATATCCAGTCAGTTATCATGGGACATCCCACAGATCACACTGTCAGTTCTGAACTATCTTCTACCTCCCACCAGGAGGTACCTACTGGTCACCTACTGTCTACTTCCATTCCCACCAGCGCCCTCAAGGTGCTGAGACTATTTGTTGGATTGTGATAAAAAAGGGGCATGCCTCTTTCCCTCATTTTGTGTTACACTAAATTAGAAGAGTATCAAAGTAGTATTGCTGGTGTCAATACCTTACTGAGTTTTAGTGGAAATACTTTTTTATTACTCACTCTTTCTCCTTGACCCAACAGGGTCCATGAGCAGGAGTTAAGTCCAGGTAACACAGCATTATTGAGGACCGAGTAGACTCAGAATCTCTCCTCTCATCTGATGACTAAGGCTTTCATATTGGGTTGAGCACCTGATGTCTGACTCTTTTTTCCCTCAAGGTTAGTTGTTCTCCAGGAGGATCTCCTCAGCACTTTCATGACAATAGACTTGCCCAGATCTGTTCAGATATGCCTGAACTGCTAAGTGGATGTGCTTAGCTCCAAGCTGAGCCCTCCACTCATGCGTGCATGAGAAACCCTGGGAAACAGGTTCCATAAACACTGCTGCTGCTGGTGGTGGGAAAGGTAGATACCAGCCCCTTGCATGGTAAATTCCTTTTTCTCGTTTCTAAGATTTAAAAGTTCTTTTTCTTCTTTTTCAAGCCTTCTCTACTTTTCATTCTTTTGATTCATTATTGTCAGAGAATGTGATTAGCTTTCAGTTTCACGTGGTGGAGTGCAGCTTTCCTGGCCACCGGTTGGATTTATTTTTATATCTGATAGGAATCAGGTCGAGGAAGATGGCCTTAGAATGTCTCACATCCGGCCCAACTCGCCCACTAAAATTTAAGCTTTGTTCTTTTAAAATATTGATAAACACAATTGTTAATGAATTTTCCTTCACTTTCACCAGATCTGAATCTTTAGACTTTTTGAATTTCATGAATCATGGGAACTTCCCAAGGATACTGGGACTTTTTGAGGCTACAAGGATTTTAAAACGGTTTTGATCTTTCTTTTAAGGTACTCTTCAAGGGGAATATGTATGTCAAACTTTCACTTAGCTGATATATTGCTATTAAAGGTGAATTGTTTCATATCCTTTAGATAAACAGAATTTTTTCTGTTGCTTTTAAGTGATAAAAATCTAAGAACAATAAATCCTAACATAATAAGCATTTGGGTGTTACTTTTTCCTCTCTTAAGAGAATAAACAATCCCATTTACAAAATACTATTAAATCAAATTATAAATCCCAATGGAATTTGAAACAGAAGTGACTAAGTAACAATAATAATTGATATGATGTCACTCTTCCTAATATTTTTCAGGGCTTCTTTATTAATTGGACATTTTGTTATAAAATGAAAGCCTAAATAATAGAACTTTTGAATTAGAAAAAAATGTATTTAACTAAAACACTTTATTATATATATATATGTACATATATACATACATATATAGATAGATAAACGCTGAGGCCCTGAGAGTTTACATTACTTACTCAAAGACACTGTCTCAGTCCATTTGAAACATTATAACAAAAATACCATAGAGTAGGTGGCCTAAACAACAAATATTGTATTTTTACAGTTCTAGAGATTGATGAATCCAAGTTCAAGTTGCCAGCAGATCTGACATCTAACAAGGGCTCACTTCCTGAATCACAGAAAGTGCCCTGTTCTTGATGTGTCCTCACATGGCAGAAAGAGCAAGGGAGCTCCCTGGGATCTCTTTTATGTGCACACTAATCCTAGTCATAAGGGCTCCACTCTCAGGAACTAATTACCTTCCAAGGGCCCCACCTCCCAATAGCATCACCTTGGGAATTAGGATCTCAACATATGAATTTTGGAAGGACACAAACATTCCATCTTTAGAGATATAAAGCTAGCTAATGAAAGATGTGATTTCGTAGTATAATAGTTTCTATTTATTAGTATAAAATAGCTCTTTATAGTAGGCATTGATTTATGTCATAAATATTTATATTTATGCAAAATGTAAGCAATAATTTGGCTAACATTGCACACATGCTATTAATATATGCTAAGCTCAGTCTACTTTTTTTGACCATTTTGTTACAGTTGCAAGAATCGTCTCCTGTAGTTAAGGATAAATTAAGAAAGGAAGAGAGAGAAGATGAGTATTATAAAGTGTTAAAACCTACATTTATGAGAGCAGTATTGGTAACTGCTCAAGTCCCAAAAAAGATATCTTAGTTTTAAAGACTCCAAATGGTATCATGCTATTGATTGGATGAACTTGCTGTTTCACACAACCAAACTAGGAACATTTAAATTCCAACTTTATGTCAACGAGCTACACTTCTTACAGCAACAAAAGCATAGGCTTCCCTACCAAATATGGATATTTAGTTGAAACCTGAAATAATCCAAGACTAAGGTAAGTAACCAGCTTTAATAATACAAAGGGAAGGTTACAATTGCTGTAGCAAATGTGATGACATTTATTTGAGGACATACTGCTGCAGGGATAGAGAACTGTAAACCCTTCCCTTTAACTCCCTACCCTAATTGAATTGGGCATTTCTCTAGTGTCCTATACATATTTTATTCTAGAATGCTGTATTAGACACCTCTTGCACACCACTTCATATACTTTCAGCCTCACCTTTTACACCAGCTACTGCTGCAGCTGCCTGTCTAGTACCTACTTCGATCGGTTTTGCCCAGGAGCAACCTGACAGTCTGTCCCTCTGTGCCTCTCACTTACTACCTTGCCTGAAGCTTCTCTGATGCCTTCAGGTATGGGGCAACTATGAGAATCTGCTCAGTACTTGTATCAGTCAGGGTTTAATCAAAGAAGCACAACCATTAGAGTGTCTATTTATATTTGTTGCAAGGATTTGAACTTACACAATTGATGCTGGTTAGACTATCAGTGGTGTAAGGCTGCGGTGTTGTTTTATTATTGTTTTTCTTTTTCACTAAGCTGTAAGCTGAGTAAAGGTGATGTCTTGATCATGTTTTTGATGTATTCATGATTGTATCTCTACCACCAATAAAGGTGTCTGGTTAAGTGAATGTTTGTTAACTGAATATATTAAAAGGTTTGAATTGGTAAACTCATCTAAAGATCACAATTTAAGATTAAAATAAACACTAACTTAAAAGGGGTATAAACAGTGGTTTTTCCAAGGATATAAACACGAACTGCTCTCCCTTGACATTTTAAGAAATATTCTGAAAAAAGACAACAGTGAAAGGTTCTGAGTTTTCAGAAGATATTTAGCTCTTCCTAATAAATTAAAAGCCAAAAGAAATAAGTAGCATGAAATTTTTAAGGCTATGTATTCAAGAAGAAAATCAACGCTAGTTTTCCATATGGATATGTACCAGATAGTGCCATAGAGAAAAACAATCCAAACTATACACATAAACGATCACCAGCCATCAAGAAGATCCACAGTTGTTGTAGACTGTCCAAACAAGACATCTTTCTCCGTTCTCTTCTTCTAGATAGTCAAACTGAACGCTTAACTTGGTTAAAAAGGAAGTTGGAAACTGTGACATCACTGATAGTCTACTTGAATTGTTTGGTTTCTCTCCAGAACAAGAGCCTAGTCACACAAGTGGTGGCTACTCTGCATCATTCCTCTGGCCCTGTGGTATTTTCAGCAGAGAGATGTTCTTGGCAAAAGAATATGTCCTCAAACAAGGTCAGACCTAAGTATTCCAGTTCCTCCCATCTACTTGCTGGCTCACCGCCTCTGGATGATGATGCATATTTAGCGCCATCATGTATTTGAAGCAACTTTGCTTTAGTGTGGTCTGGAAATAGTCTTAACTGTTTTCTGGTCTTAAGACTTATTATGCATGACCATTGGCTGAAAATTGCCTAGATAATGAAGAAGGAGGAGGAAAAGAAAAAGAAATTTTACGTTTATTGAGCTCTTACAAGGTGCAGGAACTACTAAAATCTTAACATTTATTATTTCATAACATTTTCTATAAGGTGAATATGTTATCACACTCAGTTTACAGATGGGGAGGTAAAGCTCAGCGAGCTGAAGACATTGCCTAGGTCATGCACTAATAATTATGGAACACAGATTCAAATATAAGCAGTCCGATTCCACAGTTTTTTTCTCTTAAATGTTGATTTTTTTCAAACTGAAAGTTTAAAAATAAATAAAAATATAGTTTAATATAACAAACACCTGTATGCCAACCACCCAGAATGAACAGATGTTAGCTCATCATATTTGGACAATTTTACATTTCTATTTCCTCAGAGGGTATTTTTGTCCCCAGATCTCGCTTCTCCCTTCTGAGAATCCAGTTACACGTATGTTAGAACATTTGATATTATCCTACAATTCCTGACACTTTGGTCATTTTCTAAAATGATTTTTCTCTCTCCAGATTGGACCATTTTTATTGACCTGTTTTTAAGTTCACAAATCTTTTTTCTGCAGTGACCGTTCTGCTGCTAAACATGTCTAACAAAATTTTTATTTCAAATATTGTATGTTCCGGAAATTCCAAGGGTTTGTTTCTGTTTATAGTTTTGTGTTCACTCGTGACTAGTCTAACAAACATCCTTTCATGCCTTGCCTGTTTTATTTTATCAACAGTTAAGCTGGCACTCAATTGTGCCTCATTTTAAGATATATTTGGTTCACTTTTTGGACTCAATTTGGCAAGGCCCTGGACTCAAATGCCACAAGAATGCAAAGAACTACACTTTCACCTCCTCATCCCTCACTGTGTTCTCAGTAAAAATTTACAATGGGGTTAGAGAATTGTCAGGCCTAATAATTTGTTTAGAATTTGAGGTTTTCCAGATGCCATTCTGTCACATCAGCACATATTGTCACCAAGGCTAAGGCTTAGCTGATTTCCTTATTTATGCTAAGGCTCTGTGTCTACGACAGGCCAGCTCTTTCATCCATTCGTACACAGACCAAGCACCTCTTCCTTCACCGCAGAGGAGTCATACAGAAGCAATCACAGCTCCCTGATCAAACATGTAGGGCCCATTTCTGGCTTTTTTGTGCCCCCCTTTCTTGTCTAACTCCCCAGAAAATTATGATTTTATTTTTTTTGGTTTCTTTCCTTCTTGTTCCTGCAGTGGCAAAGTTCTTTCACATCCAGCTACATCCTAACGGGAAGTGAAGTTCTCCTCAAAAGTTTCATAACGCTGCAGCCTCAGCAGCTCCTACAGATTGCTCTTAGTTGGAATTTGAGATTAAATATGCTATCTCAACATCTGTCTGAGAATTATGATTATAGTCCAGAACATTCCTAAGGCACTGTCGTCAATAGGTATTGAAAACTTCCAAATAAATTTTTCATCCTATGAACTAATTATGCAATATCTGAGACCTCTGATTGTTTTTGTGTATACTCACTCTTGTTTCCAAATGAGTATAAGATATTAATATAGTAGTAATAATAACTACCATTTATTGAACACACGAATCAGGTACTACACAAGTTTCTTTATATATTTTTTTAATTTATATAATCCTTATAATAATAATCTTGTCTTAATATTATTATAATCATTTTTTACAGATGAGAAACTTTTTAATAGATTGCAATTAAGTTCCTTAAGGTCACACAGAGCTCAGATTTTAACTCTAGTCAGTTTTAACCACTGTGATATTCTAACTCCTAAAACTCTGTAGGACTGTAGGAGACACAGTGGTGCTTTTCCCAGATCCCTTCTTCAAGGCCTACACACTGATCCTGCAGCTGCTTGGACAACCTGCTACTGATGGTTCATACCTTTATTTCTCTCTGGGTACTGCTGTGCCCAGGGTTATGTCCCTCAGGGAGTGACCAACAGCCAAGGACTACCCCCTTGCTTTGATTCACTGTTCCTCTGAAGGCCTATCCTAGCTCCGCAGCTCCTCCTAAGATCAGCTGAGGCCTCATTTGCAACCATGATCCTGGTCAGTTTCTCTGCCTTCCCAGTCCTGACTCTTCACTCCTTTATAGGTCTATCTTCTGAGAACATTCGTCAGTAAACTCTCTGCACAGCTTCTGGTTATGGACTTGATGTCTGTATTCCCCTCAAAAGTCATATGTTGAAATCTGAAATCTCAATGTGATGGTGTTTGGAGATGGAGTCCTTGGAAGGTACTTAGGTTTAGACGAGGTCATGAGGGTGGGGGCCCCATGACAGGATTAGTGTCCTTATAAGAAGAGTCACCAGAAAGCTTGCTCTTAGGTTCTCTCCCCTTTGCGTGTGAGGACGCAGTGGGAAGTGAGCCATCTGCAAGCCAGGAAGAGAGCCCGCACCAGAACCCAATCGTGCAGTCTAATCTCAGACCTCCAGAGAGTCTAATCTCAGTTTTGCCAGAACTGTGAGATAATAAATTTCTGTTGTTTAAGCCCCTCAGTCTCTGGTACTTTGTTATGGCAACTTGAGCTGACTAATGAAGCACCTATTTCCAGGTAGCCCAATCCAACGTATACCCACAAATCTTGCTTTTCTAAATAGAATAAGCTATTAAAGATAGTAATTAAAGTAATACAATTATACCATATATAAAACAAAACAGCAATCTAAAGAAACAATAAAAGTCTTTCTTAACCATTTTAAATTATGGGGCTAACTCCCTACCCCCATGTTCTGCTCTCTTGCTCTCTTTTTTAAAAAATTTATACTTTCATTAAAAAAGACTTTATGATATAGTATTTCATATGTACAAAAGAAATTATATAACTTGTATTTAGCTTATAAAGCAAAACAATAGAACACACACCTGTTAATCCACTACTCAGCCTCAGAAATTTAATATCACCCATGTGGTTGAAGCTACCTGTTTGTTCCTTCCTGATCCTATTGCCCTCTGTCTTCCGAGAGTTAATTTATCTTAATGCTTATATTTACTTGCAGTTTTCCTGTGGTTTAACCATGGAATCAATACTTTATCTTTTCATTTTTGAAGTTCATAAAAACAGCATCTCACACAACACGAATGGCTATCGGCATATCCTCACTAGAATGTAAGCTCCATAAGGATTTCTGTCTCTTTCATTCACTGATGTATCCCAAATAACTGTAACAGGGCCTGGCACACAGTAGGAGCTCAACAAATATATGTTACTGAATAAAAACGTACGTCTTCTAAATAGTTTTGTCCATCTTTTCATATCTGAAGCTTGACAGGCTTAGTTACTTAATTGATTGAACACCATGATGGTCAGGTACTGTTTTTGGTATCTTACTATATTACCTGATGTGGCTATTTCATTGGTGTATGCGTGAATTACACTATTGTAAATAAGCCCATTTCAGTAATGTCAATTTTCTTCCTGATTTTCCCCACTCTCTGATTATAATTAGCCAAAGACAGAAGTAATTGTTTAATACAATCAGTTTTTCCCTAGTCATAGAAGCACTAGGATAAAATAAAAGTATAGATGTCCTTTCTTCTACTGGTGAACCTCAGATTCTGCTATGCAAGGAAAACTTACTTAACCCAACAGTACAGTGATTCATATAGGTCTGACCAAACATTAGAATTTTCATTGTCTGGTAATGTCTGTGCTGTTTTCTGTATATCACCATTGGCATACTTTACACATTTTTAATGTAATTTACACGGCATCATTCCCTTGAGTCAAATGTTTTGCTTACACTGAGAACGCCCTCAGAAATTAGTTTTTTTTTTTTGTTAAATGTGCATTTCCTATGCTTACTATTTCCTTAACATAAGGTTTATTCTATAATTTTTTTCTTCCTTATTGCTGTCATGGAATCTTTACTAGAAGTCCTGTGTGCTAAAACTTCTAAGATACCTTTGCTAAGGCATTTAATCCTAAGGACATCAGATGCAATGCAAAGTTTTCTTCATGAGAGGATTGCGCAGTGGAGGAGAGAAGGTTGCTTTGTGATTAAAGCAATGCTTTAACTGAGATAGGGAGGGAATATCTGGTGTTTCTACCCTGCTGCCAGGGACTTTGATTCATTACCAAGGCACTCTATTCTACTTTGTAAAACTGGAAATTCCCTGAAAAATCTCCAAGAGAGCCGAATGTCATATAAAGGAAAAGAAAACTGAAACCAAGGAATACAACATGTGGGAAAAGAACCTAAGTAATTAGAACTATGCCATTTTCCAAAGGGTAACATGAATTTGACAGATATAACAATGTTATCTCTTGGACATAAACATACATATTGTTTGTCCTCACTGTTGTTTTTCCCTAGTCTATAATCAGTGAAGCAGCATTTCCTGAATACATAGCATTTACTTAGCACACTGCTCGAGACCCTGTGGGATATTCTAAAGAATAATCTGTATAGTCCCTGCCCTTCGATAGCCTACAATTGAGTACGAGGAACAAAATCAACACACTGAAACCACAAGGCAAGGCAAGATGGTACTTAATTACCATAAGTGCTAAATTACAAGGCAAAGACAATTAATACTATAAAACTCACTGGGAAGGGCTACTTAGGGATAATGGGTACCAGTAACACTCTATTTCCTATCTGAGTGATGGTTACATGGGGGTTCTCTTTATAACCAGCTGCTGAACTATACATATGTTTTATTCACTTTTGCTTATATTGTAATCCAAAATAAAAATGTTAAAGAAGAGAAAGAGAGGGAGGTGAATAAGGCCTGGAATAATTGGGACAAAAACTTGTGTAGAAAATAGAACTTAAGCTGGGCTTTAGAATTGGCCCAGAGGAGAGAGCAGATCAATACGAATGCAAACGGAACGTAGCTGTGGGTGGGTGGGCGTGCAGGCAGGTCGCAGGGAGGGAGGACCCCAACTAGAGTGGACTTGGAGTTTTGGAGGGGTTGGATGAGGAAGTGCAGTAGCTAAAATAAGGCTGGACAACTTGATAGTCAGGGGTTGAGGGGTTGAAGGAGGACCTTGAGATGGAGGTAGAGAAGCTTAGACTGACATCCATCCATTGTGGGTTCTAAATTAGGTGACAGATTGATAACAGTGGAGTTAAAGGAAAATTAGTGTGGCTATGGTATGCCTTTTGGATGAAAATGGTATGGAAGCTGAAGTGAGGAAGGGAAGGGGAAATTGAATCACGCAGCCGTGAGGACCTCCTCTTAGTACTAATAAAGAGGAAGAAGATGTGAGAATACTACAGAGAAGTGTTCATGACTGGGTAGCTGACAGGATGGCGGGATGAGCAGGATGAATGAACCACATGTTTTACCCTGCCTAGGAGAATAATGATGCCGGTGATAGAGTAGTTGGTAGAAGTAGCTGATTAAAAAGAGGAGGTAATTTTGACCTTTCAAAGGTAGAATTTGAGGTAGCAATGACAACTAGGCAGTAGCAATAATGGGAACAGAGAAACTTTGATCAGCATTTTCAAATGTAAAATATCACAACCAGAATTGAATCCCTATATCATGGTATATGACAGATATAAAGTACCTAAGCAATGCTGCTCCCACATCAATGATAAGGTTAAAAATCAAGGCAATTTTCCTTCCTTGAATATAGTTGCCAAACTCACCAGTATTATTCTCCCTTTTCATTTCTGACAGTTCTATAAATATCCAAGTTCAAAAACTAGACCTGCATATTTTATTGAGAGGGGGAAACAGACATTCCAGCTGTTGGTGATTTCTATACGAGACAAACCATCCTTACCACATTTTAAATCATTTTGAATTTGTGTCTTTTTAACAAATTTGGAGAATTATACTATAGAAATGGAAATCTACAAAGCTCCAAAGGGCAGATAGAATCAAGGAGGCAGATTTTGATTCAATAAAGAAAGCACTTTCTAAAAATGTGAACTATCCATAAATGGAAAAAGCTAACTGTATTCCCTCTTCTGGAAATATTTCAGCAAAAGCTTGACTCCGTAGAGATTCTATTTATAGGATTCTCACCTTGAGTCAGTGATTGGACTAAAAGACCTCCATGACACGTTTTATATTTATTCTCTTCCTCTCATGTATCAAGGGTAGACGAGGAAAAGTTTGAGTAATACCAATGAATTTGTTCATTTATTCATCCAAGCAGTAGGTTTTTTGGGGGGTTTTTTGGTTTTTTTTTTGCCTTCCCTATGAGCCAGGCACTAAGCCACTGAGGTAGGTTTGGGGATGCAACAGTGACCCTGTCCTCAATAACCTTGCAGTCTAATAATGGATACAGTGAACAGAGTATTCAGTGCTGTCATAGAAGTAAACACCTGGAACTCAGGGAGTGCATTGAGGGACCACAGGAGACTTTGGAGAGTAAATAACATATGCTCTGAAACATCAACTGTTACACCAAACTAGATTGTTGGAGACAAAAGAAACTGAAGTCACTTCCCTCAGTTTACTTGCCCAATACTCACTATATAAACATAAAACTTCAATAGCAAAGTCCACTGTCAGAAAATAAAGCCCAGGAGGAGGACTTTCTACATGACAGAATGAACTACATTCTCAGAAATGCAGTTTGGTTTTCCAGAAAATCTAAATCCATTTGAAACTAAAATATTTTAAAACCTTAATAAAATCCTTATGTCATGTGTGATACTGTAAAGCACTAACTGCTTTGCCCCACGTTACATTTGCCCTGACTCTCCGCTGTCCGGGCCACTAGACTGGACAGTTCCACTGGCCCAAGCAGAAGCACGAGGAAGGTAAGGGAGGGATTTGCAGCACGTCCAGCAAAAAAAAGGTATCAAATTCATGTCTTTTCAGTCAAAAATGCCCAGCTATTTAATACAAAGATTAAATCAAGTATTTGCTGGGGCATTTTCCCCTCCCAGAAGGAGACAGTTTAAACCTTTTTCTGGACTAAGAGAAGAAAAATGTTAGCATGGAGATGAAAAATAAGATTAAGATATTGATAAAAATCTCTAGAAACGGTCCTCAGGCCCTACTTTTCTGTACTCCCCCTCAGCAATTAGCCCCTAAGTGAGCATAGAGCATTGGAATCCTTAGATAGGCTCAGGGTTCTGAGGGTAAGTTGAAACTTTGTCCTGTATCTCAGGTTAGTGCTTCACAAATTTTAATGGGCATACAAATCACCCAAGGATTTTGTTGAAATGCCCTTTTGATTGAGTAGCTCTGAAACAGGGCCCAAGATTGTGCATTTTTAACAAGTCCCCAAGTGATCCCAATGCAGCTAGTCCATGGTCCACACTTTGAATAGCAAGAGAGTAGAGAATTCTTGAAGGCAACGTTGTAATTTTCAAATTATAAATTAAAAGATGAAAGAATGCAATAGGCATTGATCACCAAACTTGTAATAAAATATTAATAGTGCATCTCAAAAATTATCTTGCAAATTTTATGTGAATTTGGGTGGAAAATCTCACAATAAAAGAAAATAAAAATATACTCAGTGGCAGACCTAATAAATATGATGTTTTAAGGACAAAACTCAGATATGAAAGACTAATTTTCTTTCATTTTTAACTCAATTTTTATCTCCCTCATTCTTCCAGGAGATAATTTTTTTTTTTTAGCCAGATCCAGGTAAACTTAGGAACTTTGGGTTTACATTGAAACAACTCAACTGTTTTTTCCCCTTCCCAAATATTCCTTGGGGTAACATCAAATTTCCAAGATAGAATTTATAGGGTATACCTTTTTAAATCTATTCTTCTGATAAGTAGCATTCTAAAATTTTCTAAAGTTATATCAACCTTGCATTTTTGAGATGATCCAACTTGATCATGATGTAGAATGATCATTTTATGCATTGTACATTGCCAGTTTCAGGTTGCTAATATTATTTAGGATTCTTACATCTGCTTTATAAGTAAAATTGGCCTGTAATTTTCCTTTCTCCCACAATCCTTGTCTGGTTATTATCAAGGTTATACTGAACTTACAAAATGTGGTAGGGAATGTTCCGTCCTTTTCTATGTTCTGAAAGAGTTTGCAAATGATTAAAATAATCTTTTCCTCAAAATTTTGGTAGAACATGTCAACAAAACCACTTGGGACTAGTATGTTTTTATGGGAAGATGTTCAATCACTTTGTCAGTGTCTTTAATTATGACTAAACTATTTCTAGAGGCTTGTGTATTTTTTCTAATCTTTCAAATTTATTGGCCTAAAATTAACCAAAGTATTATTCTATTATCTTTTAAAAATCCTGCTGGATATGAAGTTATTTTCCTTTTTCAATGCTAACATTAATTATACATGCCATCTCTCATTTTCTTTATTAATCTTGCTAGAGATTTGTCTATTTTAATAATATTTTCAAAGAACCAGTTTTTACGTTGTAGACCCTATTTATTGTATGTTTTGTTTTTAAAACTGTTAATTTTGCTCTTAACTTTATTATATTCTTTCTTAAACTTGTTTTGTTCTCTTCTTTCTCTAACTTTTTTAGTTATATGTACAGCTCACTTATTCTTTCCTAACACAAGCATTTTAGGCTATAATTTTTTTTCTCAGAACTACTTTTGCTGGGTCCTTTATATTTGGATATGTACTCTGAGGGAAGACAAGCATTCCAGGCAGAGGAACAGCCAAGGCTGGAGATTGGCGTAGGCTTGGCATGTTGGAGCACAGCCCAGAGCTGGTGTGGCAGAGGAGGGAAAATGAGACACAAAGTGGTAGGTGACGAGGTCAGGGAAGGTGAGCAGGACCAGATCAGTTAGGGACTTGTAGGTCACCCTCAGCATTTTGGCTTTTATTTGAGTGAACCATGAAGCCATACAAGAGCTGTGAGAAGAACTGTGATATGTCTATCTTATCTTCTCAAAAGCCCCCTCTATCAAGGTCACGGTCAGGGGCTTGAAGAGAGAAGGGCAAGAATGCTGCATTTTGTTCACTTAGTTTCATTTGTTGCATTTAGTAAGTGATTACTAGGTGTTAGGCATTGTGCTAGCTACTTTGCATACATTATTTCATGTAATTTTCAACTTCTTTATGAGAGCGATATAACAATAATAACAACAACAATAGGAATAGCTGACATTTATCAACCAGCGATAATGTGGCAGTCACTGTTTTATGCACTTTAATCACGTAATCCACCCAAGAACCAATGAGATAGATAAAACTATTGTCCCTATTTTATAATCGTGGAAACTGAGTAATGGAGAAATTAAACAAATTGTCCAGGGTCACCTGGCTGAATCCAGGCAGCCTGGGTGCAAAGCTTTACCTCTCAGCCAATGCACGACACTGCCTCCTTTGCAATATGCTTCCCTTTGAGGCAAGAAAGTTGGGCTCAATGACGTTAAAAAACTAGCCAGTTCACATCCTAGTAAGTGATGGCAATGTAGTTTGAACCAGGTCCATCTGACTCCCGAGCCCATGTTCTCTGGTCGCAGACAGTACCAGCCGATAGCCTTTGTAGAAGCCCTGTTGGCCCCGAGGCGTTAGGGTGGGAGCTGGTCTGTGGCAACATCTCAGAACAGAAAGGCCGAAATATTCTGCGGATCGTATATTTCCTCCTCTTGCTCCATTCTACCCTGCAGATAGAGCTATTTTACTCTCTTTAACACTTAGTATATTTGTTTCCTTCCATTCCTTGAGAACAGTGGCCATTTCTTATCCTTCTTTGCATCTTGAGTGCCCAACACAGTGCCAGGCAGTAGGGGCCTAATAAACGTTTGTGGAATACTAAATGATTGCTTAAATTCTTTCTTAGAAAAGAAGAACCAAACACCTAGGAGCTTAACCTACTGCATGAAAAAGAGAGATCTTAACACAACTAGTGTCAAGTAACGTGCACCATCCTGGTCAACATAATGTCTCACAATGACTAATAAGGTGAGAAAATGTATGGTCAGAATATACACATTGCTTAAAACAAAATTAAATAAAGTAAATGGATCTAAAATGCTGAGCTTTAACTGATTTTTATAAGTATATGAACAAACATATCAATAAAGTTAAAAGTTGCTTTTAAAAAACAGCTTTTTAATAACAGTGATTAATGGCAAGTGGTAGGTAAATATTACTAAAACAAAGAGATATAGAATAAATCTGACTGTCCATGTGATATGTAACTATATCAGTAATGTTATATGCAAATCATCTGAGCTAGCAAGAAGAAAAAAAGCAAGTTCTAAACGTTTTTAATTGTTGGGGGAGGGGAATAAAGACTGTGGTTGACATTTATTTAAAATGAGGGAAACTCAATGCGGCATTTGCTTTGGATGTTCTGACTAGAAGGACCTGTCATATTTTGCATTTAATCTGTAACTCTGCATCTTATTGGCAACCTCAGAGCTGCCAAGAATGTGTAGTGAGCTGAATGTGTAATAGGAGTCAAATTGTAGAGAAAAATCTCCATTCCCTTCAGATACTCTCTTGAGGTCTTAGATAACCTCTACCTCAACCCTCACCTCTCCATTTCAACCAAAGGGGGCACAGTGTAGAACATTTGTAGAAGTAAATTTAGTTCCTTTTCAGGACTCGAGACTGTCCCACTGGGGGTTGCAGGCTAAGGGCAAATCACACTCTGTCCCTTGTTCCCTCTCCACTGGCCCTTTCCTAACCCATTTGGGTAAGCAGGTAAAATTGGATTTAAGTAAGCCCCAAGGAGAATCTTGCAAGAGGAAAATCACAAAGGAGTAAATTGTAGCAATCCATTACTATGCATTTTTAATGAACTTTGGGCGATTTTGTTTTTCATCATTATCTCCATTTATTTTCACTATTCCTCCTAGAGTTACTAGCATCTTTGGCCTTCTGAATAGTAGGGAAATTACAAAGCCCTGGCTAGGGCAGTGGTTTTCATTAACAGTAGCCTATGTAGGATATAAAATATTAGTTAAATATATGAGCTTTACAACTGACTGACCCAGGTTTTTACTGTGTGGCCTTGAACAAAGTTAATCTCTCTGATTCTTAGTTTTATTTATCAATTAAATAAGAGTAATAATACCTATCTCATAGGGCTGTTTGGAAGTATTAAATAAGATCATCTGTAAAGAATGATGATGCATGCTATCTTATAAATGATCAAGATGGTATATGTTAATATTACTATGATATTTTATTCATTCAATAAAAGTTATCAATTAATTATGAATTCAGAAATTGTGCTGACCGGACTCACTTTAAATTTGTGACTATAAATCTTTTTTTTTTTGGAGACAGAGTCTCACTGTGTTGCCTGGGCTAGAGTGCCATGGCGTCGGCCTAGCTCACAGCAACCTCAAACTCCTGGGCTCAAGCAATCCTTCTTCCTCAGCCTCCCGAGTAGCTGGGACTACAGGCACGCGCCACCATGCCCGGCTAATTTTTTCTATTTTCGGTAGAGACGGGGTCTGGCTCTTGCTCAGGCTGGTCTCGAACTCCTGAGCTCAAATAATCCGCCCACCTCGGCCTCCCAGAGTGCTAGGATTACAGGCGTGAGCCACCGCGCCCAGCCTGTGACTATAAATCTTAAATGACTCGAAACAGTACTAGACAATGCCTTCATTTTCCTCCTTTCCAAGTTAGCTATTTTGTAACACCCTTTCTTCTTAAATATCCAGTATCTCTCACATGCACACATCTCATACTCAGGTGATACTCAGACCTTAGTCATAGAGACAATAAATGCAATCCGATGCTAAATGCCCCCTTGCCCATCACCAAATCCACTCACCTGCCTACCTCCCTGGTTACGAACTTTGCCCTCCCTCTTTTCCAGTGGAAGAAGTGTTCCTGCTCCCCAGACCATGTCCCCCTGAACTTGTAGCACATCCTCTCTGGCTGTCCCAAGGACTTCGCTCCAGTGTCATGTGTTGGCTCCTTCTCTTCCAATAGGAACTCCAATATGGGAGTGTCCCTGGGCTCTGCCAGCCTCTCCTCCCTCCTCTTACATTAACCCCCTGAAAGATTTTAACCACTCTCATAGCTTTAAATATCACCTATGCTCTACGATTGATCTCTAATTTCTTCATCTCAGTAAATATTTCCAACATCTACCTCATTGCTCAGGGCAAAGACATAGGAGTTCACATCCAATCTGTCAACAAGTTTTGTATGGCTTACTGGCTACCTCCAAATATATCTTAAGTCTCACTACTTCTCACAACCTTCATTACTACCACCCTGGTCCAAACTACCATCATTTCTCTCTAGATCAGGATTTCTCAACCTTGCCACTATTGGCATTTTCACCAGGAAATTCTTTGTTGTGAGGGGCTGGTTAGCAGCATCCCTGACCTCTACCCATTCGAAGCTAGTAGCTCTCTCACTCCACAGTTGTAAAAACCAAAATTCTCTCCAGACATTGCCAAATGTCCACAAGGCAAGTTGGGGAGGCACAAGGTCACCCTTACTCCCAGGTGAGAACCACTGGTCTAAATTATTGGCAGCCATTTCTTTCCTGGTATCCCTGTTTCACTGTTGTCCTTCTGAAATCTACACCCACACAGCAGTCAGAGAAACCTTACTAAGAACATAAATCATCGTATCTCGCCCCTAGTTAAAACATTTCAATGGCTTCCTTTGCACTTGGTACACAGCTCAAGCCTCTGACATCAATTCCTTCTACTCTCACCTTCAGTCATTGCTCTACGGTCAGTCTGGCATTCCTGCTGTCCCTTGAACTTGCCAAGTTCATTCCCATTTCAGGGCCTTTGGCCTTGATGTTCCCTCTGCCTGAAATTCTCTTCCCACAGATCGTGCCTGTTACATCTCATCATTCAAGTCACATCTCAAATGTCCTCAAGCTTTCCCTGAAGGCCCTAACCAAAGAAATCTCGAATAGCTGCTCCATCAAATTGCTCTATTTTCTTCATCAGTACCAGAAATTATACTATTTGTTTCCACCTATTTTTATCTGCCTACTAAAATGTCCATGAGAGAAGGGGCTTCATTTGGTGTGATATAAGCATCCAAAAAAGATGAATTAACAAATTTTAATCTGATTAATTGGCTGATGAGATGTCTATATGAGTCAGGTATAGGTTTTTGGGGGCTGTGGCTAGAAAAACAAATAATGAGACACGGTTCATGCCCTCAAGGAGCTAGGTCCAATGGAGATTTCAGGGAAGTAAAAAAAGCCATTATTATGCAGAATGGTAAATGCTATAAAAGAGGGAAGCCCAGGAGCCGTGACAGTGTTAGTGGCAGAGGCACTTAACTCAGATATGGGGCATCAAAGAAGACTTCCCAGAGAGGGCAACATGAATGAATGAGTCCAGAGAGGTGAGTTGGTGTTAGCTAGGCGAGTGGATGTTATAGGCTGAATTCAGTCTGTGCCCAAATTCATATGTTGAAGACCTAACCTCAGAATGTGACTGTATTTGGAGACAAGGCCTTTAAAAAGTCATTAAGTCAAAATGAGGTCATTAGGTTGGGCCCTAATTTAATCTGACTGGTGTTCTTATAAGAAGAGAAAATTTGGACACACAGAGACACCAGGAATGCACACACACAAAGGTATGACCATGTGAGGCACCGTGAGAAGGTGGTCCTCTATGAGCCAAGGAGAGAGGACTGGAACGGATTCTTCTTCATGGCCCTCAAAAGAAACCAACCCTGCCGACACCTTGATCTCAGGCTTCTAGCTTCTGGAACTGTGAGACAGAACATATATTTCTGTTGTTTATGCCACCAGTCAGTGGTACTTTGTTACGGCAGCCCCAGCAAATGAGTAGAGTGGGGTAGGAGAGTGAGGCATGGGACGGGGGGCAGAAATCACCTGGGTGTGGAGCACGGGCTGGGTTGTGGCAAAAGAGGAGGCTGGAGAGGTGAGCAGGCTGAGTTCCTGAGGGCCAGTGCAGGAGGGTGAACACTGAGGTCCAGGGGCTCAGGAACACCCCAGAATCACAGGTAGCACAGTAAGGTGATCAGATTTGCCTCTGAGAGGAAGAATTTTAGTGGTAATGAGATGGATAGACTGTAGGCAAGGAACACCAGAGATCCTGAGGGCAGCAAGGAGACACACAGCTTTGGAGCCCAGCAGACCAATCAAGGCTCTGGTCCAGGCTCTGCCACTTAAAAGCCCTATGACTGTGGACAAGTTCTTCCTTTTCTTGGTCTTCTATTTCTTCATTTGTAATTTTAGGCATAATAAATCTTGCACCATGGGATGATATGAGGATTAACAAAGACAATGTGTGTAAAATACTCAGCATAGTACCTGACACATTGTAAACAATGATTAATGGGTAGCTATTAAAATGTCTAAGGCAGTAATAGCAGAGCTGGGGAAATGGGACAAGCTTGAGAGATCTTAAAGATAGATGATCTTGAAAGATTGGCAATTAATTTTATGGTTGGGGGTAACAGAGAAAACAGAATAAAAAATAGCTTCCAGATTTTTGATTTGGTCAGGTTTTGGATGGCAATGTCCTTCATCGAAATGGAGAACATAAAAGAAGAAACAGAGAGGGAAAGAGGGTGAGTTCAGTGTCAGATATGTTGAGTTTGAGGGATCCTTGCTACATCTCAGACGAGTGTATCAGAGATAGTTGAACATAGGGATGTAGGTTCAGGAAAGAGGCTTGGGTTAGAGATGTAGGCTAGATGGATAAGGCTGTTCAGACAAAGCGTGCAGAGCGAGAAAAGAAGCAGAACGTAGGTAGAACTCCAGGGATACATTCACAGGCAGAAGAAGAGCAGATAGAATACGAGGCTGAAAAGGAACCTCCAAAGTGGTAAGAGAAAAACAAAGAGTTAAGCAAAAGGAATAAAGATGCTTAAAAAAAAAAAATAGAGTAGTAGACTGTGAAAAAGCCAAAAAGAAATCAAATATAGTAAGGACAAAGACGCATCCATTGGACTGTGTAATGCCTAGATATGAAGCATGGCCTGGGCAAGGACGGTTCCATGGAGTGACAGGGATATAATCCCTATTGTAATGGGGTGAAGAATACAAAAGGGGTAAGGAAGTGAACACTGTGAGCTTTCTGAAGAGAGAAAGAGGGGACTCTAGAAGGAAAATCCTTTTGTTCCCTATTGTTTATAACTCCTTGTTTTCCACCATCCTAACTTCTCTTCAGCCCAAGGGTTCTTAACCTTTGGTCCATAGACCCCCTCAAGTGATTCATAAATAGGATTTAAGGGGCCCATGTATTTAGAAAGGAGAAAAATTACAATTTTAATTTCATCAGCCTGAAATCTAGCATTTTCACCAATTGTGAATTTAGGCAAAAACTACAGAAGATTAGCAGTGCCTGTGACTGTCAAAAATATTTTTTCATATCATGTTACAGTTGTCGCAGATTTCTCAAAATATCATTTACACTCATCACTTTTATGAAATTATACTAGTTATTTTAAACCTGCTGCTAGATCTTACAAATAGTTTAAAAATATTTTGATAACTGTATTGAAATTAGTTTTCTTTGTAATCTTATGTGTTTTATGTTATTTAAAAACATTATTCTGTGAAGGAGTCCATAGACATCCTCAAATAACTCTGACACAAAAAGGTTAAGACTTCCTGCTAGTTCATTATATAAGCCATGTATCTATCCCATTATCTCAAATTTTTGGTTGCTGTATGCTGCTGCCCTTACTTCTTTCTATAAGCCACAATTATCCCCTATATTCTTCTAGGGAAAATAGTCATGTGCTTTTATGTGCTTTTCAATTATTCTTACCACCTATTATTGCTCTTTTTACTTTTCACCCGGTCACAGAGACACCACTTATTTTGAGATGGTAAAATTGATTCGAATAGTCATTCACTTATTTGTTCATTATCAACAAACATTATTGAGCACAAGATACAATGCTACTACACATTTGTGTAATGAAGCACTGGTATGTCCTAGGAATTTATAGTTCGGGGAGTGGTCAAAAGAGAGGAAAGATAGACTTACACATAATCAGTTCCAAGACAGTGTAGTTGCTGTTTACTTAGGATCTATAAAGCTTTACGGTATAGGAGATGCCAGGGAAAGGCTTCGTGCAGGAGGTGACATTGAGAATGAAGAGAATGCTATTAAAGGACTGAGTTTGCCAAGACTGGGTAAGCCACTACTCTGTTTTCTAAAAATCTTTGAAACATTACACATAATGGAGTAAAAGAGATTTTTTTCCCCCGTCTTGGTATAAAGATTTAATTAGTATGCCCGATGAGAGCTGAGAAAAAAATTGAGGAACAGACTTAATATTTAGGACATCTTTTTTTCCTCTAAGCATGTATGCATAGAAACAATGTTCATAATCACTACAGATGAAAATATTAGGCAAACATTCATTTAAAAAGCATCTTGATATAAAGAAGTCAGGGTTTTTTGTTTTTTGTTTTTTAATAAATGAGTGAATGACACCTGCTGGCCAAATTGTATAATTTCCCTCTCCGAAGGAATGGAGTTTGGTAATAGCTAAGACTGTGAACCCCATGTCCCTATCAAAGCACTTTACGTGTGGTACCTGGGCTTTCCTTTAAAGAGCAGCAAGGGGGGAAATTTTTGGAATGGTGAACCTGGTCCTGTTTTGGTTTTGTTTTTCTTGCTTGAAAAGTTCAAGAAGTTTAAAGACTTTAAACAGTTAATGCAATGTCTTTAACGATAAGTTAACTGAGACTTGGAGAGAAGTAATGCCTCACTCAAGGTCACAGGACAATGGTTGGCAAGCTAATGCTAGAGCCCTGGGTTCTGTTCTCTTGCATTCCAAGGCTAGGCAAGGATTCAGGCTGTTCGTTCAGGCTCTTCTCTTCTACCTCATATTGTCTGATTCAACTATTCAGAAATCTTATTACTGGTGACATCATTAATACTTTGTATATGTCTAATGTCTCTCCCTTTTTAAGCAAAGTCTGGTTTATGAAGTAAAAATTACATAACATAAAATTCACCAGTTTTAAGTGTACAATTCCATGAGTCTTGATAAATGTGTATAGCCACATCACCACCACCATAATCAAGATCTAGAATATTTCTGTCATCCGTCAATTAATTTATTTGCACCATTTAATTGCACCAGCCTGAAATCTATATCCACACAAAGACCTGTACACAAATTTTATCAAAACTTTATTCATCAGCATCAAAAGCTGAAAACAATGCAAACTTCCATCAGTTAGTTAAAGGATAAACATATTGTGGTTTATCCATACAGTAGAACTCTACTCATAACAGCAAAGAAACAAACTGACGCATGTAACAGCATAGCTGAATCTCAAAAGCATTAAGCCACATGAAAGAAGACAGACCCAAAGGGCTATATACTATACAGAATACAGCTTTAGCTTTAAGTGTGATACACAAGCAAGTGTGATACCTAGGCAAGGACCCATTTTAACTTAACTTTTGAAGGATTGATATTTCCTATAGCTCCACTTAAGAAGGTATTCTTAATCAAAAACATTGACAGTAGGTTTTTAACTTTGCTATTTTAAGACTATTTTCACTCAGTTTACTGGCAGGTATTTAACTGCTAAGATGTTAGTTAATTAGGTTGCACTGACATCTGCTGGTAAGAAGTAAATTACATAAAAATCTTGTTTTGTAAGTTTAAATGGAATCAAATAGCTTTATTCAGTCTTTACAATTTGCATTTGCACTTTGGGTTTAACAAATGAGCTGCTGCCTGTGACAGTTTCTAACCCACAGTTCAGCTGGATTCAAGCCTGTTGCAACTATCTTTGGGTTCTTCACAATGGCTAGTGACATCCTTCAAACGGCTTTGTTAAGGACGAAAATATCTTTTAAATCATAACCTCTTCCAGTAGGTACTTACCACTGAATGATGACATCACCATAATCTTCTCCATCACATCATCATCACCATGTCTTTTGGTCCTAAAACACAGGTAGTGATGTTTCTGAAGTTAGAATTCACTTTGAGAAATTGTTCCTGGGGAGATAGGCTTAGTATATAGGGGTGACAACCTCCAACAGAGCTAAATTCTAGGAGATTATTTTTTCTTGCCAGGAAGTATAACATGGTTACTTTAAAACCTACTAATCCGACATGCTGACTTAGGGTCACCGAATTTTACAACTGGAAAGAAATTTACTGACCGTTTTGTTTGTCCCTCTCTTTTGTAGATGTGGAAAATGAGCTCAGATAAATTTAATTAACTTAGTCACCTAGCTGATACTAGAAAAAAAGTTCTCTGATACTCCCATTTCAGGATTCTTTCCTATGTAAATTGTCTTCACTAGCTGTATATTATTGATTGTTTAAACCAAAAATATTTGAACACACATAACCTGTACACACCTATGCATGCTTATTTGAGAATTTATATTTAGCTTATTTTAACGCAACCATCCTGACTTTCTCTAATTAGAGATGTTATCAAAATACACAGTGTGTTATACAATATTGCTCTGGGTGCTTCAGAAATAAATCCATATTCATTTATATGTCCTTTCTAGAAAATCAAGCTCCGTTTTATTTCTTTATGTGTGAAAATAAAAAAAAAAGGCATGTGAATCAGAAAAAAATGAGTCAAAAATAAACCTTAACGGGGGATATTTCTGGCTTTTTGATCAGGGTTGGTTGGGGTCACAGAATCATGCATGTGATGTCTTATCAGTAATATAAGCACATTTCCCCCTTAATTTTCTGCTCCAATAGGCATTATTATACAGGATAGAACTTTAAAAATGTAACTTGCTTTGTTATAAAGTGTGTGCTATATAGATACATCAGTAATCAAATATTCTATAATATGATGCCAAGTATGCTTTTTATTCAACTTTAGTACTACTGACATTATGGCATGCTTAATTCTTTACTGAAGGCCTGTTCTGTGTATTGTAGGATGTTCTATGAATGAGCAGCCTTCCAAATCCTGCAGCAGTTGAGAATTTTATGCATAGAAAAAAATAAATGAAAGAATTTTTTAAATAATATGCAATGTTGGGAAGACTGATGGGAAACAGGTGCTCTCAGATGTGATATTAATAAGGGTAGTCATGGCAACACTTCGGAGGCGTTTAGCAATATGTATCAAAAACCTGAAAAACAGGCAAACTACTAGATGGATCCAGGTATTGAACTTTCATGGACTTAATTTTAAAGAAATAAGTATAGATATACTCAAAGGGGTCTGTTTAAGGCAAAGATGCTTATCTAAAGGCAGCATCTCTGCCCCATGTTTAGTGAGTGGCCTTCACTCCCTAGATGACAGCAGCAGTTGTAACAATCAAAACTGTCTCCAGGCATTGCCAGGTGTGCCCTGGTGGGCAAAATTAGTCCAGGTTAAGAACCACCACTATAAAGTAAGGCTGCTTTCTTCAGATTTTTAAAAAAACTATCTAAAATATTCCAAGCAAGAATTTTGATTCTTTTTCTTTTCAAATAAAAGAAATATTGACATATGAAAAGAGAAAGAGGTTCGAGGTATCTCCAGATTAAATAAATACTTCATGTAAATATCTCTTTTGAGCTATAGCTAAAGTAGGTTCCTCAAATTGTTTTCTTGCATATTTATTCTTGCTTCTTTTTATGCTCTAAGGTATAATTTTGACACAGCTACTACTTCACAACCAAGTTTTTTTGGTTTTTTTAACTCTGAGCTAAGCTGTTCTTTCTTTTACAAAAATTCTTTTTAAAAAATTCTTTTATTTTTCTGATACTACAAGGTTCTCTCTATACATTATGCCCTTTGAAAACAAAAGCAACCTGTGGAATTTTAGGGCAGATATTTTCATCTCCATTTGCAGATAGGGAAATTAAGTGGAGCAGGACTCAGGGCATGTTTCTAGTGTATCAGGTGTTCTTTTCATTTCATCCATGGTAAGTATAGTTTTGAAAATATTTGGGTTTTATATTAAGAGGGCCTTCGGGAAAGGGAAAAGGGAGGAAGGCAGGGAAGGGAGGAAGAATGGGGGAAGAAAAAGAGGGAAGGAGAAGAGAGAGAGCAAAGTTGAGAGAACCCTAGTGGGACAAGAAACACTAAAAACTGGCACAGGATCCAGGATGATGTAATCTCACCGTTTAAGCCACTGTGGCATGCCCTGAGACTCCATATTCCTCCTCCATCTCGGCATTATCCTCCACTGCCTCCCCCACTTCCACCCCCTCTTCCTCCTACCCTCCCAAATGCATGTACTCATGCACGCACACAGAAGAACGCCCTCCCCCCTCCCCGCCTCCCCAACACTTATCCACTCCTGACCTTGGGTTCTTTCCAAGGGAAACAGTGTGAATATTTTTTGTTGCTTCCAAAATGGTTTATTACTGGGACCAGGAGAGGATCAGCAATTCATCGTCTATACTGTAAACCATGGAGTAAAGAGTTTCTAGAAGCACTTCAAACGCTTCCTGAAGCTTATATTGCCTTCAAATCTTTTATTTGACAGTTGATTGCCTGCCTTTTCAGCCTTCTCGACACAGTTCTGTGAAAAAGCAGCCTTCTAAATCCTGCAGCAGTTGAGAATTTTATGTATAGAAAAAAATAAATGAAAGAAAATTTTAAATAATATGCAATGTTGGGAAGACTGATGGGAAACAGGTGCTCTCAGATGTGACATTAATAAGGGTAGCCATGGCAACACTTCTGGAGGCGTTTAGCAATATATATCAAAACCCTGAAAAACAGGCATACTACCAGAGGGATCCAGGTAGTGAACTTTCGTGGACTTGATTTTAAAGAAATAATTATAGATATGTGCTCAAAGATGTCTGTTCAAAGCAAAGAGGCTTATCTAAATGTTTTTATAACAGTAAAAAAGTATCAAATAAAATGGCAGTATGATTGATTACATAAATTCTGGTTTATCCATGCAATGAAATACCAAATAAATCATGCTAGTAAAATATATGCCTAGAAAAGTCTGCAGGAATACACACAAAAATTTTTTCTTTATACTGTTCTGAATATGCCAAAATTGCTAGAATAAATAGGTACTGCTTTAATAAGAAAAAGGTATTTGAAATAAAGAGAATAATGAATATGAGATAAAATTGTCATTTTTCCTTGCCCATTGCTAGGTAGAAATAATTTCCTGAATATATCACCTGGTGGATGCAGGGGCTTTCTAATATCTCAGTGGTGAACTGTAGGGTTAACTTTGCCCTTCTTATCAATAACTCCATCATCCCAAAAGCTTTCATTTATCAAACATCTAAAATGAACAGGGCACTGTGCTCTATTTTATGCAAGTTATCTCCTTTAGTCCTTGAAACAAACCCCAGGCAGATAATATTCTCATTTTGTAGATGAGGAAACTGAGAATCTAAGTGGTTAAATATATATGCAGTCTAGCAAGGATTTGAGCCCAAGAATGCTAATGGCAAAGGGTACACAATCCTAAGCTACATTGCTTCTCTTATGTAGTTGAAGTCTCAGCATCTCTTCTCTGGATCATTTGGCACAAGAATAAGAGGAGTTCAGTAAGAAATGATTTTAGTAGGCATCTAGCCACAGTGCAAGAGTCTTCGTGATATAGACTGAACTGCACTTTGGTTTCATATTGGCTGTATAATATCTGAAAACATATGATAAACTTACGTGATACTAAAGATAAGTTTAAAAACATAAGATGAGAAATGAAATCGGTGAATATTTTCCCGATGGAAAATTTTCCCATGGGGACTGTGGTTAATCTCTACCTTATTCTCAGCAATATATTATTGTATATAGAAATTTGTGAAAACACTGACCACAAAAATACAAGTCTACTTAATTAACATAGAACACATGGATGGTAAAAGTTTATTCTTTTGGAATCCCAAAAGGCAAAAAAGTACTACCAAGGTTGGACAAAGCAGATAATTGACATTATTGATTTTTACTGAGGTTACAAATTCTTTTGTAGTTTTTTTTCAATCTGACTGCATTAAGACACATATACACTCCAATGTGAAGAAACAACATATACTGAACTAACTGCACAAAGATCTCATTGCTGGAATATTAACCACGGTTATTTTAATATCCTCACAGCTTTGCAATTATGAGAATATACTGGCATTATGTAAGAAGGAAGAGGAGAAGGAGAAGGAAGAAAGGCGGTAGACAGAGGCCTAATTAAGAATTCCTTGCCACCAGTAGCGAACAAGGACTAAACACAGACAATGGTGGAACACAGATACTAACTCACATAACAGAGAATGGGCAACCCAAACAATTAACTGATACAGACTCCCTATAGAATTCCTCCGCTATGATTTAGTTCTTATTTTCTTCTGTATCTATGTATTTGAAATTTCATCATGATGAATAGTATCTTGGATGTTTTTCTGGAAAGAAAAAAGTTCGGAATGCAAGTGTTTGGCTTTGTGTGTAACACACACAACTTTTTAGTACCCATGAGATAATCTATGCTCTAACAATAAAGATCGTTTGATACTAAGGGTTTTAACTTCTGCCAGTTCCTACTTTTCATTCTTTCAAAAGTTTTTTTATACATGTTTCTTAAATAACACATACTTTATGTAAAATGTAAGAATTAATGTACATTCTCAAGGTCAGATTCAGTGACAAAGTGCACTACCTGAATCTAGTAACACATTTACTCCTTGCTGCATATAAGCTGCATAAAAGAAACACAGGCTGCATTGTTTTGTGCTCCATGCAGTAAGTGTTCACAAAAATCAAGCAAACAACTAGACGTCCTTCAGCTACTAAAATTAACCCTCCCAGTCACAACAGACTCATCAACAAAAATAAAAGCACAGACAGCTGCATCAAAACCATGCTGGGCTATTAAGTCTTGGAAGAGTTGTTTGGAAGGGCCACAGAAGAAGCACTGGTAGCTGCAAATTTTCCTCTTGTTTTCACCTGGGACTGAAACTATTTTCACATGGCTTCTCCCTACAACACAGGCTTTTGCTAAAGAGGCATTTCAGGCTTCAAATTAGAATAATCGACCTTTAGTGAAAAAGTGCACAAATGCCTCTCTTGAGTTTCTGATCCTGGAAACAGCTTGCTGTAGGTCCTTAAGGCAAATGCCAGGAGTCAAAGAAATCATAGAACAGTCTCAGAATGTAAACAATAAAATTGCTGACCGAGGAGTTATTATCCATGAATGAAAATGCCCAGTAAGAAGGTGTTTTATTAATCTTATCTGGATAAGACTGGCTTCTTGATTTGTAAAGTTATTGTGAATTTTATATCCCAGATGTGCTGTACTCTTTTTTTCTACTGTAGAGTCTTCTGGAGTGATAAAAGTTCATGAAGTTGCTTAAAAAAAAAAAAATACATAGCACAGAGGAGCTACTCAAATACCAAGCAGTTTTCAGGTTTGTTTTTGTTTTACTTTTACATTTTACTTTTGTGGTTGGCGTACGGAAAACCAAACTGGGAAATCATAATGTTGGAGTATTTTAAGGGCATGCTATCATAGATATTAACAAGCTTATTTATACAGTAAGACCTCTGCAGAAAGTGCTCAGCCCGATGCCACATTCCAGAATAGCCACTGTTGCTTTCTTTTTCCAAATTGCCCATGTTTACAGGTTTCACAAATATCCCTGAAGTCTTCCCGATATGCTTAGCAATGATAAAATTCATGGCAATATCATCACAGTTTTGAGTTTCATCTATCAAAGCATGGACCGCTGCAGGTTGCCTCTGAAAAAGTTCAAGATATTTGCTACTGAAGAACGAGGCTCCAATCAGCACCATAGAGTACTGGTCACCATTTGCAAAACCCGGTGTCTGTAGTTCAAAACCTCCATAACTGTAGATGCCTGATGAAGTAGAGACATGCTTTCTAGGAACAAATCCTACAATTTGATCAGGAAATTGCTGAAAAGAGGGAGAAAGAACAATTAAGTGTGGCATTTCTTTAGAAAAGAGACAGTGAAAAAGGCAATGGCTTACTATGAGAGAAGGAAACTAATTTGTCAACTTTTCCTTATTCCTGGTTTGTATAGCTCAATTTCATCTAATTCCAGACAACTTCATAAATCTGTGTCCTGGTAAGTCTACTGATCAAATTCCATGACAACACAAGTCTCTCTGAAAACAAATTTCCTAACCTCACAAATATTCTCCTAATTCAAACATTATCTAATATTAACAAATAGCAAAGTTTGAAGAGCTCTTTTTGACTCTTTGGTTACTGGAATTTGGGTCAGAAAAGTTGACTACATGATATGCTATTTATTGTAGGAAATAAGATATAATGTGATTATTTTGAAAAACAGTTCTAATCTCTTAGGAATATTTAAAATTACGGATCTACATGTATGATTTTTATTTTTTTAGAGACAGGTCTCACTGTCGTCCAGGCTGGAGTACAGTGACACAATCATAGTTCACTATAACCTTGAACTCCTGGGCCCATGTGATCCTCTTGCCTCAGCCTCCCGAATAGTTGGGACCACAGGCCTGAACCATGCCCAGCTAATTTTTCTTATTTTTTTTTTTAGAGATGGGGGTCTCACTTGTCGCCCAGGCTGGTCTCAAACTCCTGGCCTCCAGAGTTCCTCCTGCCTCAGTCCCCTGAGTCACAGAGATTACAGGTGTGAGCCACTGTGCCTGGCTTACATATATGATTTTACTATTTCTATGTTGATTTCGATGTTCTTAAAAGTCACTTTTGATTTTAAACAATGTTATATTTTATCCTTTTCGAAACTGGGCATTTCTTTTTTGAAAATAGGAGATCATATAAGTAAATAAATATAAATACAAATTTATTTACATGTGAGAGTATCTTTGAAGAAGGAATAGACGGTAGCAAAATATAATACTAAGGGAAGATTGACTAAAAATAAAACAATAATCAGCAAACAAAAGAAAAACACTGATGCATGGGAAAGAGGTAAGGACTTACCGGGTTGAAAAGTTTAATTCACTCTCATAAATAATTTGAGTTTCGTTGATTTATTGAATAGACACTGAACTAGAGACACACACATAGCCCTCCACACACACACAAATTAGACTGAGTTACACTCCATTTCAGAGAACTCACAGTCTAGAGAGAGTATGATAGGGATATGTGAAAAAGGAATGACAATACTGAGAGGAAGTTGTAAATGTACCTGGGTGAATCTGATGGGAACACTGAGGACAGAAGGACAACTGTGTTGCTGGGAGGCCAAGGGGAAGGTCAAGGGATAGGGGATAAAGGCTGGGTGGCTTCAGGGAAGATGTGCCATTTACACAGTCTAGGAGAAGGAAAGAAATGTCACAGATGGCTAGAGGAGAAAAGGGAAAGCACTGAAAGTGAAAGTCATGGGCCAGCACAAAGGCAAAGGTGGACGTCTGCCCCAGTTCTGCTTGTTTACCTACAAACCCCACGTCATTATGCTATGTAGGGAATTTAAGGAGTCAGATCATCTTGGTCAATGAATTAAGATTGGTTTTGATATTTTTATGAATAAATCCAAAAATCATATTAATACATCTTTAATTACTATTCTAATTAACCACAGTCTCTTTATTCTGTATGCCCTGTTTACATTTTGGGTAAATTAATTTTCTTCACCTTAAATAGAAATCTCACAGCTGAAGTATTACATTAGAACTTTTTGCCTGAGAAGCTTTTATTTACTGGGCTGGAAAAAACAGCTGATACGGAAAATTTCCAATTTGTTCATGAGTACACCAGGCATGAAGTTAGAAACTAGAGTTTTCAAAATGCGGATATCTGCAGAGTATTGTGAGCCTTTACTGTTAATATCTAATGCTGTTATATCCCAAGTAGCTAATTAAAAAAAGTTACTATAGTGCAAATTAGACCATTTATTGGGTAGCAGTGTTAATTATTTGACATGGCTTCAGAGTATTTGCACACAGTTCTGGTTTCAGGAAATGGTGGAGCAACTTGTAAAAGTCAGCTGTTAGTAACAGCTATTCAATAGCTGTTGTATATTGTAAGATTCAATAGGAAAGAGCTGCTTTTATAGGATAGTGAGCAATTTATGCCTGTTTATTCAAATTAGAATTTAGAAAAAAACAAAACAAAAAATTTGCCGTTCTAATGCTCCAATGGTGCATGTAGAATGATTACTGCAGAATTTCTAAACAATGCTCTCAGAATCAGGATTAAATCTCGTGGAGGTAATGTTTCTTTTATAAAAAGTTATATACAATATGAATATTGAAATACATTTCTCATTTGAGACACATCTGTGGCCTGTGGAAAATCTCTCTGCATTCTAGCTTTTGCCATACCAGATCATTTCCTCATTGTTCCCTGGAAGAAAATTCTAGCTCTTCTCCCCAATACACAAAAATATAAATTAAATATAGATAAAAGATAATATAACTTTCAGGATGGCTTAATTAAGCTTAGGAAATCTTGATTAGCCTAGAACAAATTCATCTGTCTTTCAGATAAATATTTTCTACACTGTTTTTTGGGTAACTCTCACATTAAACCATGTGGCCCAAGCTAAGCACTAGATAAGATTTTATACAGAAGGATTCATAAAGGAGATAGCAACATTACCTGCCAAACTGAGAAGGCAAAAACAAGGTCCTGGGCACTAATGAGTGTGTCATCATCTACCATTAACACCGCTGAAATGAAAGGAAAAAAAATAATTACACTAAACAGTCTGGAAAAGAAAACACAACTAGTAAGATACGATAGGGTCCATATAGAACATTCAAATGAAGTATTTTCTGACCAAATTAGTAAATAAGAAATGTATGCTTGGAAAGATTTGCTCAGTAGATATATTTTTTTTAATTATAATTGATTTTATAACTGCCTCAGGGGCAAATAATCATGTAGCATCCATCACCCTAGAAACAATTAAACCTAAACATAAATAAAGCTAAGATTCTTTTAAGCAAATTACAACCTCACGAAACTGCTACAAATGGGAAGAAAAGGGGAGTGGCAAAAATATACTAAGCATTAGCTAAATGGCTTTTTACTACTTGGTGTAAAGCAATAACATGTAACTACAGCACATCCTTTTTTACAATATTAACCTCTTTGTCATTGTTGCACGATGTATGTGATTTCCTTTCCAGGAAACTGTTTCTTGATATATTGGAAATTGCCCCTCAAGCTTTTCAAAGTGCTTTCTTATGATTAACTTTCCCCATTTTTCTCCAGACAGTTAAGACAAGTAGAAATGTGTATACCCACCCCAGCTCTGGTTAGCTGCAGCCCTTCTAGGCTGGGAACCCAGCTGCTACTCACCATTGGTTTCCAGTTCAGGGAAGACCTGGAGTCGATTTCTCATTCTGTTTGCTGTCTGTTGTTTGAAGATCACAGGGACAGGGTGAGGCCCCAGAGAATTCCATAATTCATCTGGTCCCTTCTCCCCAATATTGTTCCACACCACGATCACCTTGTGCAGATGTGGTACTGCCTGATAATGATTTAAAAGTCTCAGTAAGAGATCTGTTCTGTTATACGTCTGCATTATGAGGGTAAAGGAATCCAGGGTGGACTTGCCCGGGGATTTTATGTCTCTACGCAACATGAGCATCTTGTCTTCTTTGATATTAGGAAGTAAAGTAGTCAAAGCGCCGGCTACCAGGAGTAACACGAGGATGACCACCAGAGAGAATCGAAGCACTCGGATCCCCATTACTCTCCCAGGAAGTTTACAGATGTGGCAACACCTGGAGTAGAAATGGAAATGAAACAGAGAATGTTAGCCTTCTCACTGTGTTTTTATGGTTTTTCAATGAGGAGAGAGATCAATCTTATTTTAGTTGATTCAAATTCAGTTCTCCCTTCCTCTTTGATAAGATGAATTGGCCCAAGAGATAAAAAGTACAGTCTAATATTCCTTCCCTTCTGGTCTTACTTGTTTTGCAGTTGCAGACAAAAATCTTATATGCACCAAATTGGAGGAATTAACCATTTTAAGATTTGCTCTCATTTTATCACTAAAATCTGGAACTGAGATTATTTTTCAAATAAGATTATATTTCCCTTAGTAAAACACTAATTTTAAATTTACATTTTGGTAGCAGCTAACTTATTTCCAAACAAAATCATAAGCAGAACTGTAAGACATAAAGCGGCAAATAACTATCATGAGTTTATTACTTATCAGGCCCTGTACGATGTGCTTCATATGTCCATATGTGTATATATGCCATAGTATGTACTTACTCATTCAACAAATGAAACAAATAGTTACAGAGCACTTACTTTGTGCCAGGGACCGTTCTAGGTTCTGTGGATACAGCATTTAATGAGACAGACAAGATGTCTGTTGTCAGTAGCAGAGGAGATGATAGGGAGAGAGATAAACAAATAAACAAATTCAGAAGATAATTGAAGACAACAAATTAGAATGATGTGATTAGCAAGGACCAGATCACATGGGGCCCTTTTAGCCTCAATAAGGAGTATACATTTTATTCTAAGTCCGATGGGAGGCCACTGGAAGGTGTTAATCAGGAGTGTGACAGGATCTAATGTATCCTTTACTATTGTTATTCCCATTTAATAGTTTAGATGCTTATAGACATTAAATAACATTCCCAAAATTTCTAAACAATGTAAGTAACGGAGCTAGGATGTCCATCAGGAAAATCTGCCCCCAGATCCCAAGCTGTTCATTATTATGGGCTGTGGGGCTGTACTTCCTGGATTCATATCCAGGCTGAGCCAAGGGTAGGCTCTTGAGCTTCCAAAGCTTTCTCTCTCACAGTATAGATCATAAGGCATTATTATCAGATATATACTCTCCCATCTTCCTTACTACACCTAAAGGATTTTCCAGAGATGGCTACAGAATAGTAGTGAACAAATAATTGATAGGTATGGCCTAGATATTCACTGGTCAAAAATTTTTACGTAATCAAATCTCTCACTTATATGACAAAAGGTTAAATCTCACATACAGTTTTGCAGAGACCTGTAATTCTTGACTCCCTGGCTTCCAGTAAAATTTCATTTCCTTGCTTGCAGCCTCCTACTATAGCACTGTTGGCTTTGAATTGTTTCTGTATTTTATTCTTCTGCTATTTGTGCTTCTGATTCCAGACTACTAACTCTTCCACAAGCCTCTGTAAGCCTTTTAGGTAGGTCCTTATTTTGTATGTTGTCAACTTAGTCTTCACGTCCATTTCAGCATATCCTGGATCTATTCTACTACTCTACTCAAGTAGAAAAGCCAGAAGTGAGGAAAATGAACCATTCGAAGAAATTTGCTTACAGAAAGACTGGAAACAAAAATCAACCAGGAGTTTCTAAACAACATATTTAATATAGCTTTAAGAAAAAAATAGATTTCTTAGAAGGAATGAAGTAAGAATGTGATAAGCATGACGTGTATTATTCTTGAGGGCTTTAACTGATCCATGGTCTATCCTGTCTTACCACTTTTGATACAATTTCTCTTCTTAGGCTATATGATAAACAGATACTCTCATCTATTGCTTAATACAGACAAATACAACAAAGCTGGAAAAAAATTCTCACTGCTAACCACAGGAATGGTAAGCTAGTATAAAGAGCCACTGTCACTGTCCTTCTTGTTATAACACTGCCTCTGTACATTTTATTTTTGGTTCTTCCCATCTCTTGAAAAGTACACTGTGTATATACATACACAGAAATATCTAAGCTCTTGATTTCATTTCCTTTGGTTGAAGTTAGGCAATTACAGCTAAGCTGTCATTCCACAGGCAATCCTAAGACTGTAGGCTAAATCTTCCTGTCTAATAAAATATTATATTACAAACTAAATCTCACTTTACTTTCCAAATGGTATCTAATCAACCTTTTATGTTCTTTACTGAGGAGACCTGTCAGTGGTAGGGTTAGTGACCAACATGTTCCGGGGATCTTGTTTCATGTTGTGTGGAATGTTTCATAATTACAGAAAGTTGTCTCTATATATAGTTCAAGGACATAGAAGACCATACAGGCCACATCTTTAACATCCTCCTTTGAAGTTTAGAAGAACGGAGAATTCTGAGGACAGGGGTATACACTCTAAGATGTGACAGTGTGCTGAGGCTACATGCAAGCAGAGGAAGAGCTTATTCACAAGGACAGGGAAAGGTCATTGCCATTCAGCAGCTCTCACTTTTCAATAGTCCAGATCTGAAAAGCAATGCTACCTAATGGTAAGCTTTTCAGAGAGCTTTCAAGGGTATTTGTTCTGGACTTTCTCTGTAGTTTGTTCTATTAAGAAGAACAATTTTGTGTTTCCCCTTCTGCCATGGCCTCACTCTTAAAATATGAATAAAATGAATTATTTTCAAAGTAACCTCAGCTTTACCATGATTGTTTTTCAAGGACAGTAATTTAAGGCTTTAGAGTACAATGTTTTCATTTTATGTACCTTCTTACTAAAACAACACTTATTGTTAATGTAGTCAACCAAAGACAGGCCATTATGAATTAATAATCTTGGTTCAAAGTCCTTGAAAATCCTTTTAATATTGAATCAAAAGCAGGTCCCATAAAACATAGTTCTACATAAAAATGGCCAGGTACAAGCACTCAGAGTAAAGAATCACTTTGACAATTACATTAAAATATACCGTGATTGAGGTCTTCATATTCATTTTCTGCTGCTGAGTAGGAATAGCATATTATAAAGCTTACACAGAACTATTTCTAGTCCCTAAAGTAGATACTAATAACTTATTATTTGGAAGTTTTAGTCTAGAAAAAGTAATGAAAGTTAATTACTATAGCTTACTATAAATATACACTGTTGACACTCATGAGTGACTGCTTCAATTTCATCTACACTTTTAAGTAGGAATTTATCCCCTGGGCCCATCACAGAAATTTCCTCTTTCAGATAGCTTCTAATCCCCCATTTTACCTGTATCAGAAAGGTTTCAGGAGATATGAATGATTTATGTCCTTAGAAACACAGTGTAAATATTTCATGTGGTATTTATTAAAGAATGCAGCCCAATAAAATTATGTAAATTTTTTAGTTTGCATAGAAAAGCAAGACGAGCAAGGACTTTATAGATTGTACCACAAGTGGCACACTGTACTTTGAGAATGAAGTCTAGAACTCTATTGTAGGCCCATTAGAACAGCTTCAATACAGTTTGAAGGGTAATGATGACTTCATGACTGCATGGATTTCACAGCTTATGGCTTTCTTCTGTTTTTTTCTAGAGAAAGTTCCAAACCCATCTTCTAATTCACAGCTTCAAGTTTTGAACAGGAGATAGGAGAAAGAACACATCTGGATGACCTATGTCTCACTTGGGAAGAACCAAGAAGTAAATGTAGGCACTTCCCATTTCTCTTGCCCTCAATTTCTAACTTTTCCTTTAGGTTTTGGTTATTCCTTTTTAAAGTTAAGTCTATATATATTTACTGACACCCTGCCTCAATCTAAAAAGCCTCTAACAGCTTAGTCTATTCCCTTTCTGTCATTCTCCCAGAAGATTAAATATAACTTTGATAAACACAGTACATGTCATCAAAACAAAAAAAATCCTTCCTCTTCAAAAATTCCTTGAATGACTTTTTGTGCCTGTTAATTTATTAGAGTTTTACACAGGCAGAGAACATATCTTTTTGTTATTTTGATACATTGTTATTCGAGCATCGTCCATACCAGGGCTTTTTAACCAGGGACAATTTTGCCTTCTAGGGGACACTTGGCAAAGTCTGGAGACATTTTTGATTTTCATAACTGAAAGGGAGATACCATTGCAATTTAGTGGGTAGATGTCAGGATGCTGCTAAACATCTCACAATGTATAAGACAGCCCCCCACAGCAAAGAATTATCTGGCCTAACATGCCAATAATGCCAAGGTTGAGAAACCCTGCTCTACATATAAGTTGCCTATTAAGACACACTTGAACATGATGAGGACTGTAGCGAGAAGGTCTCTGAAAAATCCATTGCTATCGATTATTCTCAAACAATAAGGGACAAAACCATGTCTCTAAAACTGCCCCAGTAATTACGTATCTCATTGCACATACACATAAACTCAGAGAGCTGAAAAGGACCTCAGAGTGCTTCTAAGCCAATTTCCTTGTTTCATAGATAAAGAACCCAAGGTCCAGGGATGAGGAACTTGCCTAAGGTCATGCAGCTGCATGTGGCTAATAAGCAGCAGAGCCAGGGCAAGAATCTAGATCTGATGGCATAGTCCATGACTCTTTGCACTTCCTTTTGCTAAACTCTGTAAGGATGTTATCAAAAAATTAATACATGAGACTGTCACTAAGTTACCTGCAAAATAATATTAATATAAAAATTCATACTTGTTTTGTTGGAGATTTTTAAAAATAGCTTTAATCGGAGTTCACATACCATAAAATTCACCCATTTAAAGTACACAGTTCAGTGGCTTTTAATATACTCAGAGTTTTGCAACCGTCACAACTTCATTTTAAAACATTTTCAACACCCCGAAAAGAAGCCCCGGACCCATTAGCAGTCACTCCCCATTTCTACTTCCCTCAACCCCAAACCTCCGTTCCAGCCCCAGGAAACCCCTAGGATTTGCCTATTCTGAACATTTCATATGAATGAAATCATACAATATATGGCCTTTATGTCTGGTTTCTTTCACTTGGCATAATGTTTTCAAGGTTCATTTGTGTTGTCTATATCACGAAGCATATATCAGTACCTCATTTTCTTATTGCCAAATAACATTCCATTGTACAGATATACCACATTTTGTTTATCTGTTCATCGGTTGCTGGACATTTGGGTCATTTCCACATTTTGGCTATTATGAATAATGCTTCTGTGAACATTTGTTCATAAGTTTTTATGTGAACATATGTTTTCATTTCTCTCAAGTGTATACCTAGAAGTGGAATTGCTAGATCATGATGTCAGGAATATTTAAATATCTGAGAACTGAAGTAGCTTTGGAAAGAGCATTATCTGAAACTATAAGAAATTTTGTTAAATGTGGACATAAGAATAAGAAAATCTATATAGTCTATTAAACAACAGTACAAATTCTCTCATGTATGTCTTTAAATGGACCAGGCAATTTGACTTTTCAAAGACTTGCTATTCAGTTATTTACTATATCATCTATCCATGTTCTCTAGAGGGAATACTGTTGAAGAATTCTTTTCTCAGGGCTAATTCCTTCCGACTGGAAAAGCAACAACTAGCCAGAGAGAAGCTGAAAACAATTATGCCACAGCACAGCATGAACAAAGATTAGTTTGTCTTCTGACTCATGAGGTAGAAAAGGAATGAGCAGCTTGGTGCTATACAATGAGAAGCTGTCATTTTTATTTTGATGCCACAGATGGTAGAAGAACGATAACTATTCTGCCATTTCACTACGAGACTTGCCTCGTACCATACAGATTGTTTCTCTCCTGGCTCATCCTGCAGAATATGTACTTGCCTACAAACTGATGATTACAGAATACAGACATTCAGAAAAGGCCCTTAGCTGCCAAGAGATAAAATCATTACAAGGTGGAACGCAGAGACTGATTCAGAACCTAGGCTTTTCTCCTAAGAACGTGCACGAAGAGAATTGGAAGAGACAGCTATACGATTGATAAGCAGTTTCTGGCCAGGTTTATGGCTGCAGATGACAGACATTGTTCAAACTGAGGCAAAGGAGAATGTGGTGCCAAATTCCAAAAGGACTTTCCCCTCAACGGTACCTTCATACAGTGGGCTGATCACGATGTATCGGTACACGTTCTCTCCCCCCAAAGCTCTTCCTTCTCTATATCTAACCAACTCTGACTCCCTGCCCCCAAGTCTCTTTCAGATATCACCTCCCCTGTGAATGTTTCCCTCACCACTCTTCATCCTCAGTGTTCCAGTAAACTCTGAACATAGTGCTACTGGCCCTTATTTTCAGGTATTACAACTATCAACTATGCTGAACGTATCTTGAAGGCAGTTTTTGCCAGTCTTTATAATCCAGAACAGTGTTTGGCCCATTTTTTGTGCTCACAACTCTTTATAGCTGAATGGAATGAAGAAATTTATGTTTAACTTGTCCTAAACTTCAATGGATGCCTGAAACTTTAACAGAGTAAATTCAAACTAAATGCAAATTAAGGCCAAATTAAGACTAGACAGTACCCAAGAAACCTTTCCCTACATAAAAGACCTGGGCCACCACCCAACTGGTGACTAGAAGAGCAGGTCATGGAACGTGACCTCAAGCATAGACTACACAGGCTACCTTTCTACTTTCAGTTCCACGGCCAAGTCACTCAGTAAGTAAAAGATGTCCAGATCTCTGATTTTTTTCACATCTTTTCAAAGATGTTCTGCAGTAAAATGTCTTTGAACATCCCTGTTTCTACGGAAGTTCCTGGTGAATGAGCTGATTTGCCTTGGGGGAAAATCATCATTTGTTAGATAGTATCATCCTTGTGAATTTCCCCAAGGAGGGTTTAATGATGACCAGAAGCTTAATCTGGCACACAGAATATATGATTTAAACAGACAAATAGTCTTACCTAGTTGAGAAACGAAAATTTAGTTTGGGTTCACAAAGTGACACAAACTATAGACTACAGGACTATCAGCAGAAAAAGAAAATGAAGTCAGCACACTCATCAAATCAATTCAGTACTGCCCACAGTAAGCTTTTTCCATTAACATTTTAAGCAGCATAAACTAGAATTTACTTCACTGTAAAATACAAAATGCCAGAAACAGAACATGAAAGGGCACTTTTCTTCACAAGTCTTTTCCAGGTGCTATATAGTATTCTGAGAAGAGTTTTTGACTTTAGGATTTTACCCACATTCAGGAAATTCATTCTTTTCACTGCTATTTTAGAAATGCTATACAGCTCCTCTCATCTTCTACCAATTCTATCTTCTTCCTCCTAAATGATTTCCCCCCCCTTTTCTCTAAAGGGCCCAACCTTTCTCTAAAGGTTCTTCTTAACTTCTGTTACTTTTTTCACAGTCTCAATACATCAAAATAATTTATTTTGTGTTAATAATAAACATAGTAGTACAGGCAGGAATAGGAATAGATTTATAAGAATAATAATAAAAGAATCCATGTAGTGTCACAGATTCATCTTGTGATACTGCTGTGCTTATGACCAAATTATACAGTGATATGAATGGATCATTTAGATGACTACAATCTGGATCACTGTGTTATGGACTAGCTATTAGGGTTAAATCAATCCATCTTTTCTATTGACAATGTAACTGGCTACACACATATATGACTATTGATAGCCAATTTAAACCCTGTTACTTAGAGGGCCTAGTCCTGCCCTGAGCACATTTTTGAGACTATGGCTCTGAAACAGAATTGCTAAAACATATTGAGAAATAGCTACATGGACTTCAGTATCACAATTGAATAGATAGAGAAAGCATCTCTGTACTGATTACATTAAATACCGAGTCCTCCTCCTGACACCCAAGTGGAATGAGACATTTCTTTAGAGGTTAGAATGAACAAAGGCAGCATTTAAAACAGGGATATCAGACACTAAGTACCTGTGACTCTATTTCCTTCCTCCATACTACTCCCTTTTCCGTGGCAAAAGGTGCTCATCAGTCCTGGCATTTTTTAGTTTTCCTCTTTCCTTTCCTACACAAAGGGTTTCTTCTCAATACTGCTTCAGGCAGCTACTATCGATTAATGACAGTTTGCTTTATTATCATTGATTTACATGTAAATAAATGATACATGTAAATAACATGTAAATGTTATGTAGAGTCTTTTTAAAGCATCACCTAGCCTCCTTCAATCCAGTCATTTGTTACTGAGACAGACAATGAGGCCCTCTCTACTTTCAAAATGCACAGGTCTGAATTCTGCTAGATAAATGTTCTTTCTGGCCTTGCACCTTTCTCCTGAAATCATCAATTAACTGTAGCTATCGATGATGGTGATGATGATGATAATGACCATCATTGGAGATGACCAATCCAATGGACATATATTAGGGCAGAAGTAAGAGTGGACTTATTCTTAAGAGGAACATCCATGACTCATAGGATCCAAGGAGTCAATGCATCCTAAGAAGAAAGCCTAGAAATAGAAAAGCATTTTTAGCTTAGTACAGTGCCATGTGAAATTAGTTCCAGAAATGGGTCAAAAAGAAACCAAGTACATCCGCAAATATTTTACTTTTCAGATGCTGGAGCTCCTCATTTGAAACCCTATTTTGTTAGGCAACAGATCCCTGGAATAGTCTACATAACCCTTTCCCTTTTACCCAATATTGGTTTTCAGCAATAAACTCATATTACAAAATCACTTTTCTAACAGAAACAGATCTCATATATATGAATTATGACATAACTATTTTTAGATAGCAAACCTAAGATGGAAGCAATCCCAATTCATGTGAGTTTTTTCACTTTATTAGGAGAAGGTCACAATATCCATGTCAGCAGATATTCGGAGGCACCTACCTAGTGCCTAGCACCATCAAGCACTAGGGCTGGTACTGAGCAGGCAAACCCAGTTCCTGCCTTCACAGAGCTTAGCAGCAGTAACGAAAGTCGTCAAAGCTCTTCCCCCTTCACGTTACACAACACCTAAATTCCAGGTTTCAAATCTTTAGAAAGAAAAGAAATAAAATATATCCACCCATTTTGTAGATGGGACAGCTGAACTCGAGAATACAGTATTAAATAATTTTTCCTCAGCCACAGAAAGAGTGGCAGGTCAGAATCAAAGTCCAGACTCTCACACTTGAGCCACTTTGTATTTTCTGTGTCTTCTACATAGTCTCTATTTTCAGCTTTGTTCTAGTCTACAAGAGTATTTCAACTTTATAGGTATTGACTTCATTCTATAACCTGGACTACTATTCCAATGGACCTAAAAGAGGTCTTACAGTATTTCTAAGATTCTGGCTCAAGTAAGAACTTTTGTGTCCATGGAAACAAAAATACCTCTATAGGAAATAATTTTTCTCAGATAAAAGTACTGGTACTTCACCTATGTTAACTGTAGCATTATTTGCAATAGCCAAAAGGCAGAAACCACCCAAATGTCCATTGATGGATGAATGGATAATTCATTCAGAAAATGTGATATATTTATACAATGGAATATTATTATTCAGTCTTAAAAAGAAAAGGAATTCTGATACATGCCACAACATTGATGAATATTAAGCACATTATGCTAAATGAAATAGGCCTGTCACCAAAAGACGAATACTGTATGATTCTACTTATAATGAGGTATCTATGGCAGTCAAATTCATAGAAACAGAAAGAAGAATGGTGGTTGCCAGGACTGCCGGCAGGAAAAAATGGACAGTTGTTTAGGGATATAAAGTTTCAGTTTTGTAAGACAAAAAAGTTTTGGAGATTGATTGCACAGCAACGTGAAAATACTTAATACTACTAAATTGTATACTTAAAAATGACTAAGATGATATATTTTACATGTATTTTACAACAATTAAACAAAAGCTCTCCCCCCCAGAAAAAATACTGGTACTTACCTCATTATGTTAAAGTTTAATTTTTTAAAAAAATTTTCCTTATGGCTTCAGTGATTGATGGGAACAAGCTCTCTTGGCACTATTAAGGGAAATCAAAGAATTTTCTGTGATGCTTTTGTTAATTAGCAGAGAATTAAAAAAAAACCTTTGTATTTAATGCCATTGTCCATGAGCTTTGAATTATTTTAAAAATTAAAATTTGCTATTCTGTGTTCTAAAAATTAATTTAGAGGTAAATGATGGCTTCCCATGAGGTTGATGCTAACTAACACTGCTATATTTTTGTTTTCACTTTTCTCTTGAGAGTCCAGAAGCAGAATAAACTCACATCACCCCAACTATCTAATGATTACACATGTGTAACCAGAGGATATAGGCCTTGGAATAAAACCTTGAACATGTTAGCAATTTGCACTTGCATTCAATTTCTAGATTTATATGTATCAGTAGTCTTAGCCACCATTATAACTCATTTTTTCACCAATAGTTCCCAGGGCATTCAATTTCAAGCACTGAAAAAACCACGGGGTCTAAAAGAGAGTTGCAGATAAATGCCAGGGTTGATTACTGAGAAATGACAGATGGCGTCTTTCCTATTGCTTGCTGATTACTGCCCAAAAGGAGCTAAAACCACGGCTGGAGGTGAGCTTCCCCCTTAATTCTCTCTGTTTTCATTTTTCACAGTTCTCAATCACATGTCTGAGCAGCTGGGTTTTTTTTTTTCCCTATAGAGTCTGCATAGCTAACCTAATGCAATTAATTGGTAGGAGATGATATAAACAAATATTTAAAAGTTCAGGGTAGAAAATCCATTTATTAATTCAAAAATAGTTATTACTATATATATTTTATAATCTGATAAACTCATTTAATCTTATAATATACAAAGGAATTAAGAATTCTGATTGGAGACTTTCAAGATACTGCATTTCACTGGAGATTTGCAAGATACTGACCGCGTGAATAGAGCTGAAGAATCATTTTTGGTTTTCCAAAGTCATGTTCTTCCATGATACAACTTATTGTAGGGGCAAAAGGAATGGCTTGGTATATACAGAAAGACTCATTGATTAATAGATGTCCCTTCTCACTAGTGCAAGGACATTCCTTGTGTAGATCTTAAACACACACAGTTCTAACATACTGGATTGATTTCCCTGTCACAACCCTCCCTTCTCTTCCTCTTCATATAGGCTTCTCTCCATAAAATTCCTCCAGGAAAAGAACTTTGACTTATCTGACTTTGTACTCCCAGTGCCCAGCACAAAGCCTGGCACATAGTAGATAGTCATTAAATGACTACTGAGTGAATGAAAGAAACAAACTTTGATGTGGCAACATACATAGGTTAACATATAAGGGACAAACATTATTTCAAGATGACAAAAGAAGTGAGGCACAGTCTAACATTTTCCACTCATAGATCCTTTCCTGATTTAAATAGTGTCCATCTACACTTTTATATTGCAAATAAAATGCCTTTAGCTTTGAATTTGGTCATTACACTATGCAAGACTGAAAGATGTGAAGTAGCACTGCCAGTTTTTGAAAGAAGATCCTCATGGGAATACTTACATACTATCTCATGTTTGGGGGTGTGGAGTAGGGTAATTTGGGAGTCTTTGGAAACTGATGTAATTGACATTAAACTTCAGTTTCTCTAACGGATTTCAAAACTGTTTGAAAAGGGCTAATGTAGGTTTTCCCATAAACCAGCTGAGCGATTTCTGATTTGTAGTAATACTGGATAAAATAGAAAATTTATTTTCAAAGGTACAATAACAAAAATACAGGTTCAAATTGCAGCTGACCTTGTGCATTAGGAGAATGCTGGAAATCAGTTCTGAAATTTGATTATTTCTATGTATTTCCCCCTACGCCAAGTTATATCATATTGAAATAAAGCAGTTTGGGAGAAAAACCCAATTTCCATGGAAATATTTATCTTTAAACTACCCAGTTTGCACCCAATTAATGTTTGTTTCCCCAGCAGTGCAGTAGAGTAAAATTCAAAGCCTTAACATAAAAGCTTCCTTAAAAAAAAAGTAAATACTACTAATTGAATATATTTCTATGTTAAAATTAATAAAATACGTGCTAAAAAGGCAAAGACAAAATAATCTTCCCAGAACTTAATTTCTGGAACCTAGCTGCTTTTACACAGCAGGTTTTCATTAACATGAACATTTTTTTAAATGGTAGAATAAGTACGCACTTTCAAAAATAAAACCACCTAATTACTACCCCCCACACGCACACGAAGTTCCAAGAACGAGAGCAAAACACGGTTATATCTTCACTACAAAACGAATTTAACACTGGAGCAAGCATTTTGCTGTCTCCTTACCTTGATTGCAGAAGATTGCAGTGGGGCTAGCCAATTTATTTGCTTGCAGCGTGGTTATCATAAAACGGAAGGGGCGTCTCGCTTGCTCATTTTTGTTTTTTCCTAAACCAAGCAGCCTGCATCTACCTCTCTTCATTCGCTGGATTAACAACCTGGAAAAAGCGCCGCCCGCAAAGTGAGCGCCTGGAGCAGGGGACAGTCCCCGAGTGGCCGCCCCTCCCTTTCGGTGACGCTTCACTTCCTGTTCGACTAAAAGGCATTCCCAAGAAGCTCGGTTTTGTAGTTTCCAGCCCACCTCCTAAAGCCAGTCCTTCTTTTCCCTATTTTTCCCCCAGGGTAACAACTTTTAATCGTTCACGTGACGGACCACCTGACCTTACCCAAATAATTTCCCGGAAATGCGCCCGAAGTAGTGTTTCCAACGACCGCGGAGGCCCGGGAGGAGGCCCGGGAGAAGGCCCGCCGGCCTCGCCTCCCGGCGCTCCGCACGCCCTGAGTCCCGCCGCCGGCTCAGCTTCTGCCAGCACTTCCCCGACGCTGGCAGTGAGGTTCCGACAAGAATTGCAGCGGCAGCTGCTGCCCCGGGATGACCTGGAAGCGAAAGGGACGCGCACGAATTCTAGAGTTCGGGGGTTTCAGCGGGTTGAGATTGTAGGGGAAGCAATGCATGAACCCAACCTCAATTCAAACACGGGCTCACAGGACCTACCATTAAAGGGCTACTTTCATATATCACCTTCAACAGTATTTCTTTCGGAAGACATTGATTGATCGCCTCCTGCGTGGCAGTTACAGGCTGGCGGGTGGGATGGAGTCCTAGGATTTGGGGGCCCATCGAGTTCACCCAGCAAAAGCATCACTTGCGCCTCCTGCGGACTGGCGGCAAGACAGCGCGTGGCTGCCTGGAATCTTAAGCATTGCTACCTACCGCACCCGGATTTAATGCCAATCGGGAGGTGGAGGGGGTGCGGTGGCGAAAGAGTAGGGGCCGGGCACCAGGGCATCCGGGAACACCGGAGGGAGGCGGTCAGGGTGGGCGTGAGCGGGCTCTCAACCTCCGGCCAGCCCAGTCTGCAGGTCGCCACCTCAGGATTTTGTTCCTGAGTCCAGGTGACTGGACCCTACCCCAGGTTAGCCCCTTAGCCGCCCCCCTCGCAGTTGCCACCTCCTTCCGCACCCCTCAACAGACCCAGGACAGCTCCCATCCTGCTCCCGTAAGCCCCGCCCCTAGGGGCAAGCTCCGCCCACGGCCCCGCCTCCCTTCTTTCCCGTCCCAGGACCCGTAGCGCGGCCCGGGCCGGAAGTCAGCGAGCTCCCGGGTGTGTGTCTGTATGTGACTGTGTCTCGCAGCGGCGCGCGATCCCGGACGGGCACTGGGGATTCCCGTCTGAGGCGCCACTACTGTCACTGCCATCACCCTCACGGAGCCGCTTCTAGAGGGAAGTAGACCCGGCCCTTCGCCGGGCGGAGAAGATGTTGCCCCTGTCCATCAAGGACGATGAATACAAACCACCGAAGTTCAATCTGTTCGGCAAGATCTCAGGCTGGTTTAGGTGCGGGGTGCTCTTTGCTGGGAGGGGGTGGCTGGCAGGAGAGGAGAGGGCCCAGACCTCAGAATGTCCCGAGGTCCAGGGAGGGAGCGTCAAGTACTCCCCCTCAACTCCCCGCTGTGAGGAAAGGAGCGTGTGGATGGGAGGGTCTTGAAAGGGGAACCCAGCTTTGGGGTCCCGGCGCCCCTTTGACTCTCCCTGCTCTTTCCCACCTGTGTTATGACCAGGTCTATCCTGTCGGACAAGACGTCCCGGAACCTGTTTTTCTTCCTGTGCCTGAACCTCTCTTTCGCCTTTGTGGAACTACTCTATGGCATCTGGAGCAACTGGTAACCAAAGGGGAAAATGGTTGGGGCGGAAGCAGGGGGTTGGGGAGACGAAGCACTGTTTGCTTAGTGCCACGTAGCTCTTCACCAGGAGGTTCAGGTCTTACCTTTGCCACCACCTCTGCTGCTGAGTTGCTTTCTCATGGCCACAGCAGTCTGGTAGGGCTACATTTCTTAACATCCGGAGCGATCACGTGCAGCCCTCCTTGTCATCTCCCCCATCTACGTCAGACAAGACTGACAAGCCCCCTCCTCATTTTGGCAGATTGGCAGATGGAGAGCCTTTCATCTCTAATTGCACGCCTTAGCTTTTCCCACTTTGTTGGAATTGGAAGAAACCTGATCTCTGCCTCTATGTGGGGGAGTGGCATTTGGATTTCACCCTTAAGATTCTGAGAGGAAATATCTGAGATGTTCTGCTTAATTTGTTATTAGGTCTAGGGAAGAGGTTTATAAAGGGATATCCAGAGAAATGTGTGTCGTTCTCTCTTTAATTTAACGCTGAAACTGTCTGATGGTTTTCCTCTGGTCTTGACTGCGGTGAAAAATCCCATATAGTTTTCTTAAAGCTTGAATCTCTTGAGTTGTTGGTTTTTGGTGTCGGATTGGGGTTTGTTTTGTTTCAAAACTGCTTTAGGAAGAGGAAAATACAGTGTTACTCGATGGAAGTGCAGTTACTAGTATTCAGGTATATGCTGTTGAATAACTTAAGGACATGCGGAGTTGTTCTGCTAAACAGTAAGATCATCACACCTCTAGGTGTACTAATTCTGTTTTTAGACTCCATACACATTTAAGAATCAGACAAAAGCAAAGATTCAGAATTTTATATAAAACTTCAGGGTGTTCTTGGGTTCCCTGAAATAGATCTTTGTTCCCAGATTAAGAACTCATGGCATCTGTGCTTTATTTTCTATCAATTAAATAAACGTAGTCTCTGTCCCTTAAGGTCTATTTTCAAAGAGAATTAGTATCCTTATTCTTTATCTGTGTTGAGGTCAACCAATGATAATATCACCAGGTTTTGTGATAGCGTATTTTTATGTGAAAAAAATGGGCTTCTTTTTAATTCAAGTATCAATTTGATAATATCAAAAATACTCAATAGCCAGCAGATTATGACGGGTTATTGGTTTAGTCAAGTTGGGTGTAAAAGGCATATTGACATAGTGAAATCTTAATATGCGTAATAACCATTTTGAATACTCTGGGAATCATGTATCTCTGAAGGATATCCCATCATATATTAATTTTTTGAATTTTATAATATTGACACCCTTTAATGTCTTACAGAGGTTAAAGGCACTATAGTCTTAACTTGTATTTGAACACTTACACTTTATCATAAACACATATATTTTACATTTTTCTCTTGCTAAATTATGCTATAATTTTGGCATATGTGCTGATTGTATCAAGACTGTATCATAGCTTGTATATGCATATTTGCTACAGTTACTTTATATGGCAATACATGGCCTTCCATTGCATAAATCACCCTGTGAAGTACCTTGTTCAAGGGATTCATATTTGAAGTGCCTAAACCACCTCTTTTATGGGATGTTAGGTATATAGTAACTCTTGATCTATAGAGATCTATTGAGGAAGTTACTAAAAGCATTGTTTTACAAATCAATGTACATCACTGTGTAAGGAAGATATCAGTGATAGGTGACTTTCTTGTTCTTTTGCCCTTAGGGGATTAGTTCTTCTGCCTTTCAGGTAACTTTATCTTCTATACTCTTCCTATTTATTCTCTTTCATTGTGTATACCTTCCAGATTTGAATTCTAGCTCTAGTGACTGTCTACTTAGATCATTTAGCAGGTAGGTATTCATCTTCTCGTGCCTAAGTATGTTGGGCATACTCCATATCCAAAACCAAATTGTTCCCCAATATTAATTTTTATTGGTGGTTATGAAGTACAAATCTCTTCCCATTGACCTTTGGCCAGATTTAAAAATTACTCTGGCCTTTTTATAATCTGGCTTTCTATGTTTTATTTAGACACCAGAATTTTTAGTTCCTTTTGTTGACTAATCAATAATTTCTTTATATGGCTAGATCATCTTTGTTCCTGTAGGTTCAGTTTATTAAGTTCCTTGATTAAATTTCTGACCAAAGGCCATTTTGTTTGTTATAGTCGTTTTTATGTTCAATTTCATTCTGTAAAAATTAAGTTTCAAGTTGTTGAGAACATGAAATACCAAGAAGTTTTTTCCCCTGTAGGTCATTAAAATGTGGAGAAAACACTCTCTTCACAAATAAAGGTTCATAGAAACAATTGATCTAGTGACAACAAATGTTAAATTGTTCTGGTTTTTGTTCAGAGCCTTCATTTTAAATGAAGAACTTAATTATAGTTATTAATTTATATATTTGATGGTGAGAGGGTGTCTTCAATGGAAGAATAGCTAAGTGCTTTGTGTATTTTTACCCCGTTAAGTATACACTACCTTTCACCATTCCACTAGAATGCAAACTTTATTAAAGTGGGGATCTTTTTTGTCTATTCAGGCACCTTAATACCTGGCACATAGTGTATGCTAAATACATATTTGCTGAATGAAAAACGAGGGAATAATTAATGTATGGAATTACTTTACCTACACGAAACATGGCAACTACCCCTTTCAGGAAAGGAAAAAAAAACCCAACAAAATGTTCAACTCCTTTCTCTCATTCTTGGGAATCAGGAGGAAAATGGTAGTAATTTTTTTCCTTCTAAGGTGCTTTTCTTTCTAGCATTTTATTTTTCATTTACTTATTTATTGTTGAGTAACTGATTTCAAGGTAGCATAGTATAAGAGTGTGGTTTTTATAACATCTAGGATTAAGTTTGTTTTCAAATTACAGAAAAACTTCAAAATAGTGGTTGCTTAAATAAGATAAAACATTATTTCCAAGATACATGTTAGGGTTCCAGCCATCCCTGGCAGCATAATGTCTGGAATGCAGAGAAAAAGGCAAAAGTTGTACACGTTGTCTTTTAAGTAGATTTATCTGGCTGCTAAAACGTAATACTTTCGCTAAAATTGTATCACATAGTCATGCCTGTTTGCAAATGTGGTTTTTATTCCAGTCAACCATGTATTCTGCTGAAAGTCAAGGATTCTTTACAAAGGAAGAAAGGGACTATGTGGATACTGTAGGTTCTAGAAGTGGGACTGGAGAGAGAGAAATTAATCTAACCATCTTCTAGAGGTAGAAAATTGAGACCCAAAGTTTTTTACTTTCCAAATCAGCAACAGAACCTATAGCACTTGTCATCTAAGTGTTTTTTTCCCACCATAGTATGATTTTTTTTGTATACAGTTTGCTTTGTTTTTATACTCTTCTGTTTTTACTTCATTATTAAGAAATTTAATTGTAGTAGCTTTTTTTACTAAAGCTGTTGCAACCATTTTTCCCTAGACCATAGAAGAAACTCAGGTAACTCTAAAGGTAAATGTCTTTGTGTTAACAAAGTAAATATTTGTTCAAGAAATGTTTAAGGCAATACTGTATGTTTATTTGGTTTTACTTTTATATAACATGTCACAGCAGATATTTGTAAAGTATTTCCTTGGTAAAGAAAAATGCTTTCATTAATCACATATTTTTCTAATTAAAATTTTTACATATCTTAGTCTTTTAAAATCAACTTTTCTGTTTTTAAAAGGCAGCATTACTTACCAGCTTATGGTGATGTCTTTTGCTTGCCTATAGTTTTATTTTTTTATCTTAAAAATTTAGATAAGTATTTCATTTTGCTCAGAAAATTTTTTAAAGTGAGGGATTATATAATGGAATCTAGTAGAGTTACGGGCTATTTCACTGCAGCTAATTAGTTTATTGACTTTACTAATGTCAGGATTCTAAGAATTTTCTAATTTCTTGATAATAAATTGATAGTCAGTGTTTTTCCCCCATGTTCTAAATCATGGTAACCAGCTGGTAAGGGGTTTGTGAATTAGGATGATCCCATATCTTCAATTTTGAATTGATGTTTAACAAGCAATCTAAATGTACTGTTAGGTTAGTTACCAATAGACATTTTTAAAAACTTTTTATCTTGGATTTTTTTTTTTTTTTTTTTTGAGACAGAGTCTTACTCTGTTGCCCCAGCTAGAGTGCTGTGGCATCAGCCTAGCTCACAGCAACCTCAAACTCCTGGGCTCAAGCAATCCTTCTGCCTCAGCCTCCCGAATAGCTGGGACTACAGGCATGCACCACCATGCCTGGCTAATTTTTTTCTATTTTTAGTAGAGACGGGGTCTCACTCTTGCTAAGGCTGGTCTCAAACTCCTGGGCTCAAACGATCTGCCCGCCTTGGCCTACCAGAGTGCTAGGATTACAGGCGTGAGCCCCTGCGCCTGGCCTATCTTGGAAAATTTTAAACATATGTAAAAGTAGAGAGTTTAATGGATCTCATGTATCCATTCACCCAATACGTGGTCTATTTTATTCTCTTATCCTTGTCCCACCATTGAATTATTTTAAAACACATATATAATTTCTTCCGTAACGATATTAGTATGATTCTCTAAAAGATAACAGTTTCCCTTTTTAACATAACCTAAAACCATTATCACCTATAAAAATTAATGTCTTCTTAATATCTAATGAGTATTTAGTTATACCTCATTGTCTCATAAATTCTTTTTTATTTGATGTTATAGATCAGAATACAAACAAGATCCACACGTAGTATTTAGTTGATATGTCTCTTAAGTTTCTCTTAATTTATAGGTTTTCTTTCTCCCTTTCTTTGTTTTTGCTTTCAATAGACCTTAAATAAAATCCTTTTCAAAAGTTTCTTTTACCATATGCACTGCTTACATTTATTCTATTTTGCTTTAGTGTTCATCTTTCCCCTTTATATCCGAAGTTTTCCAAATTAAAATGTCTTTAGAAAGTAGTCACTTAAAAAAGTTAAAAAAGCATATTTTACAGAAACTAGCAGTGCTCAAAGAAGAGACTAAAACAAGTATGTTGAGTTTAGCAACTAGTTTTTCTTTGTCATGATTTACCGAAGTTACATTTGTTGTTTACGTCATATAACCTTAGATATTCTAAGCTGTGATTGAGCCACTGCACTCCAGCCTGCGCAGCAGAGTGAGACCCTGTCTCAAAAAAAAAAGTGGAACTGGGTTTTGTGTTTTGTTGTTGCTAGTTAATTTCAACAAGCTAAAAACTTCAAATTTTTCCAGTGGTCCCCACTACCTTGTGATTAGGCGTGGAATTTGGAGTGCTGGAGGGCTTTTTCAGGGTTCTTGCTCCACTCTTGGCTTTCAGCAAGTTCTGCATATCTCTCTTTGTGCTCTCACTGGTAGATTGCTGTTGCCTATACTTTATTCAGGGCTTGGTAGGGGTGAGGTGGTACAGGGGGAGTATGAATGTCCTGCGCCTTCTCTTTCTTTGCCTGTCCCCACTATCTGCAGCCTGGTATCAAAAGGGAGAAGCAGGACACCCAACAATGTGAGACCTTTGCTTTGTATTACTGTAAATATCTTGGGCCCAAGTAGCTTTCGGCCTTGCCCCCAGTTCCAGATGGTTGTTTTTTTCTACCTTTCTTTCAGTGACAGCTGACTTTACAAATGACCAAAGGGTGCGCAGATTCCTACCTTTTGGCTAATAGAAGATGGCCTTGTTTTTACCCCTCTCAGCAGCAACTGGGCTTTTCTTTGTGCAGGGGGTGCAAGGGTTTCCTTTTTAGATGTTTAAAAATTATTCTTGGAATCTTTGTACGTATTATATTTAAACGCTGTCTTTTTAGAAGGTTAATTTCTGGTGAACAGAGGCTGAATCTTAGATGTTTAGAGAAGGATGCCTACTATTTGGTTTTTATTACAATGTGCCAATGTGTTTGTTCTTTTCCAGCTTAGGCTTGATTTCCGACTCTTTTCACATGTTTTTCGATAGCACTGCCATTTTGGCTGGATTGGCAGCATCTGTTATTTCAAAATGGAGAGATAATGATGCTTTCTCTTATGGGTAAGACTTTTTAAAAATCTTTTTATTGAAGTATAAGATACACAGAAAAATACGCTAATCTTAAGCCCAAAGACTTTTTATAAATTGAACATGCTTGTGTAACTTGAACCTTTGAAATCCCCCTCATGCCTCTTTGGGGTTCCTTCCCACCCACCTCCCTCAGGGTAACCACTGTCATAACTTCATGGATTAGTTTTGCCTGTTTTCAAACAGTATATAAGTGGAGTCTATAATATGTACTTTTATTTGCATCTGAGTTCTTTGCTTAGTGGTTAGGGCATCTTAAATTTAGGTGAGATTCTTATCATATAGGTGAATTTCTCAACTCTTAACCCAGTTTTTTTTTTTTTGAAGAGTAAAAAAATTCCAGTGTATAAAAATGGTCATGTTTCTTTCTTTTCTCCTTTTTCTTTTTGAAAGGATACTTTTCTGTTAATTTGTTTAAAATCATTTCTTAATATGGTTTTATATTACTTATCCTCTTTGGCTCTGGTTTTATGTAAAATACTTTTCATGCTTTTGCTGATTTGGACAATTAATCAAATATTTGAAGAGTATCTTTATGTGAAGGGACTATATTGGATCATCTTAGAGGCAGAATTTGCCTTTTGCCATATCTGATTGGGAAAAGCAATGGATTTTCCACGATTTCATTACCCTGCCTGACTGTTTCCTTTTTTGAGCTCATGGAATATTTTGCAGTGTAATTATATTTATGTGTAAGTAGATCTCAGGACTAATATCCTCTTTCTTTCTCTTCCCCACTGCTTCTTCCTTCCTACTCCCTCTTCTGCTTTCTTGATGATTATTTCCCTCCATCTTTCCCCCACTTTTCGCTGGGAATACTCTTTCACATTCTCTTCCTTCTACATCTGTCTTTCCTGTTTTCTTTCTGTCTCGTTCTCATCCTCATCCTCATCCTCATTCTCTCATCCTCTCCTAAGCACCCCCACGCCTTTCTTCTCTTATTCTTTCTTTTCCCCTACTCTTTTCCTCTACTGTTTAAGTCTTTCTCTCTTAGACTCTAACTTTCCTTCCCTTCTCTTAACCTCTTCAGCTCTATTTCTTATTCCTCTCCCTAAGTCTCTGTTTCCTTCTTTCACTGATTCTCCTTCCCTGCGCTGTCGCTTTCTTTTGCAGTTTCTCTCGTTCTCTCCCCCTCCTGTTTACATGCACCTTCTTGTATGCACTGTCTCTTAATGCCCCTGCTTTCTCTTTACTCTCGTTCCTTCTCTGCTTCCCTTTCTCTCCACGTTTGCTTCTGTTCTTTAGCAAGCACATAGTTTATCTTTCACATGCTCTTATTCTCTTCAGGTATTTATTCAGAGCCCACTATAAGTTGAATACTTTTCTAGTTCTGATGATATAAAGATGAATAAGACATGACTCCTGCCTTGGAGGAACTTGTGGCTTGATGGGGAAACACTTTCGTAACAATACAGTAATAGCCGTATGTAATGTGACAGGTGCTAAAGGGGAGATATAAGGTTCTGCGGCAGAACTTGCTGATTTTAGTTATAACCAAAATGATATGGTTATTTATAAAATTACAAAATGGGACAAAGTACTAATTATACTATTTTTATAGTATAGAACAATAAATTCTATGTATCTATAAATTCAAACAGCCTGAAAGCTTCAATAACATTTTCTATGGCAGTATGTTAGTGATATTCAAATAATCTTGAACAAAAACTATGGAAAGATTATATTGTAAATCATTAAAGAAAGAGTATATCTGAAGTTAAAATTTTTGTTGGAAAATTAATAATTCATGTGTATTATATATCAGAAATGTAATTAGAGTATCTTATTCAACAATTCAACAATCTTTCTGGATAAACAGTGGATGACTATTAAAAATTCTGTTTTTTGATGTTTAAGTATCTATTGTTTCCCATTTAGAATGCATTGTCTGTTGCTATAAGATAGGTTTTTAGGAATACCTATGAATATATTCAGTATCATGGCAGATTTTAATATTCAGCTGGTGGATATAAGAGAGTAGTATTCTTGCCACTTTTTATTTCTTAATCTGTCTTCTCCTTATGTGTTTTCTTGTTTCTTTTGGGAAAGATTAAAGAATAAAAGTTGGTGTAATAGTCGAAACTATGAATAATTGCTATAGTAGTAAGTAGCAGCAGTAGTAAACTACTGGTGTTAGTACATCAAAATGACACTGATTAGTTCATGTGAAGTCTAAGGATTAATCCCCATAAACCCCCAGTTCAAGATGATCATAATAGCAGGCTGACTCTACAGTAAAAGAAACAGTAGGAGAATCTGAGAGCAAACACTTTTCACTATTTCTTTATGTAAAAATCACCTTTGTGTCTTAGCACACTCTTATTTTTGAAAGAACAAAGCCAGCATAAAAATAATATGCATGCAATGGGTAGATAAATACATACATACATGTTTATATACATAGGTACATATTTTTGAATCGTGTGTGTGTGTGTGTTCTATACTTAGCTAAGCAGCAGTACATTCATGAATTAAATGTTCTGTTTAATAATTCCAAGATGCACTCTATTTTTTCAAGTAAAAACAGTCATTTGTAAAGGCAAGTGTGTCTAGTTTTCACAGATTTTCATTTTAAACCTGTATCTAAGCTTAGCAAATATATTAAAGCCAATTAAATCACTTGAGTCCAACAATTTACCAGAATTTTGTGGAGCATACCTACTAAGCTAGGACTTACAAACGAAAAGGTGCCTGAAAAACCTTCTTGCCTTTGATCTTGAAATCTAGTGGAACTGAAGCACAAAAGGCTTTCAATCAAGCATTAGCTATGGGACTGGAAGGGTGAGTTAAAAGGAAATGGTTTTTATTCTTCAGACAGGACCTTGCTGATTTATTAGATAAACCTAAGTGTAGGTTATGGGAAGCTCGCTGCAAATTATTTGAATTTAATGAGCTTTTCTCCAGAAAAAGAAAATATGCTATGACAAATAATAATTTATTTGTATGTGTTAGAAGGTAGAAAGGTAGAAATATGCATTATTTTTGAGTATAGAAATACATGCTATGTTGGAATGTACTTGACAGGACAAACTCCAACATAACTGGATAGAGTACATTTTAAAGAGTTCTCCTTACTTTAAAACCAGTTTTACAGTAAAAATTGTATTATTTGGAAGTTGCCATAGAAAGCTAGGAAAAGCAGTAGTTTTGATGCTCCCACTATGTTGTTGAAGGACCAGAGGGATTAACTGCTGCCAGCACCCTTTGAATAATGTTTCAACGTGTAAAAATGCTAAGTTAAAGTTGTTACTGATGACTTTAACTAAGCCAAATATACCTTATGGAAAAATAAAATCTTTCCCCAATGCTTCACACAGGTAGGAAGCAGAAAGCTTCAGAAGTCCATGGAGCAAAAGACAGGTATTTTAAAAATAGTTTAATTAGAATATGCAAAGCTAGAATTGATTCTAAAAACAGGTAATTGAAAGTATATTCTAAATTTATTAATCTTGGAATAAGTATTAGAAATATAAATCTCAAGTTGTTTCTGGGATAATTGAGAAATAATTTTATTTTCCTTCAGATCAAAGCTCCACTTTTCCAAATTTGAAAACTGAAAGGAACAAAGCAGAAAGGATAAGGAGTTCTTAGAAAAGAAGGAATTAATAAGTTCTAAAAACCCCTTTCACCAGACCTGTTCTACTTTTTATCTTTGGATCCTTCTTTCTTTGTCCACTTGTCTGGTCCTATTCTTCCTTTTCCGGTGGCAACTTGAGATTTAAATTTCTGTAAAAGGTCTTTCTAAACCTACTTACTTTAAGAAGGTCTTTTGATTGGCTTCTAGAAATCTGTGTGTTTTGTGGCATTCTGCTATTAAAAATAATTCGTAATAATTAAATTTATTTCATTTCTACAATATTTGTAAAATAAAATGTACTATGCAAGGACCTTGATGGCTACTTATAACCATGTAATATGGTTTAGAACCCCTGAACATATGTAAATTTATGATTTAATTTTTAAAAAATAACTTAATAATTCAGTTGTTTATTTTGCTCCTCTTTAGGTATGTTAGAGCGGAAGTTCTGGCTGGCTTTGTCAATGGCTTATTTTTGATCTTCACTGCTTTTTTTATTTTCTCAGAAGGAGTTGAGGTATAGTAGATAATGTTTAGATTCAGTACATTACATTTTTGTAATGAAAATGTTTCTTAATTAAAGATACATGTAATAGAGCTGTTTTCAACTATCATTAAGTATTTATTGAGGATAGTCTTCAATTTGATAAGATATTATGTGTGTATAAGAGGAGCTTACAAAATGGTTGAAAAAATTAAATGTATGTGAAACTTCTTAGAATTGAAAGAAGATACTTTATACTATGAAAAGTAAAGGTGCAATCTGGATAGTGAGGTCCGTTGGGAAGTGTTCTTAACAGGAAAAAAGAACCTGAGAGTTTTGCCAATGAATCTTTAATATTTGATATTTTTTTTAAAAAAAGGAAGAAAATTTAAAGGTTAATGAACTTAAAATGAAAGGCACTATTTTAAGATACCAAAGAGGAACAGGTTTTGGACCAAATAGTCACACTTTTAAATGTCTATATTTATTTAAAAGTAGTAATTGTTACTTTTTCTGCAGTTTATAAGCACTGGTTTTATTTCTATAAACTGTTTTGGCAGATACTTTTTGAGTACTTTTAATTCTGAAAATAACAAAATATTTAATATTGCCTAATGTTTTTGCCAGATGACTAATCAGAAATTAAATCAAGGCTATTTGTTTGTATTATGTGTTTTCTAGAGAGCATTAGCCCCACCAGATGTGCACCATGAGAGACTACTACTTGTTTCAATTCTTGGGTTTGTGGTAAACCTAATAGGAATATTTGTTTTCAAGCATGGAGGTCACGGACATTCTCATGGCTCTGGTATGATGGTTAGAATTTTTTGTTTCTTCATTTTCTACCAGGTTCCTGTCATAATTATTTAATTTAGAAAATTGTTACTTTTTAAACTTAAACTATGTATTGATTTTTAGTAACAAAAGTAGTATATCATTAGCCTCTTATTAATATCTTCCCGAAGCATCTCTCTCGCTCTCCGTGCCCCTCCATCTCAGTGCCTTCTCAGGGCTATGCATATTATCAGTTTGGTGTGGATCCCTCCAGACCTCTGTAGCTCATCCATTCAGTATGACACCATTTTTATAAAACAAACAAGTAAATATTAGAAAACCACAAAACAAATCTAGTTATTAGAAAGTTTTTTCTGTATGTGCATGAAATTTGCTATATAATTATATACGTTGTGTAATATGTCTTTGAGATCCTTCCATTTGGTATGCATTAGTCTACATTGCCTTGTTAATAGCCACATAAAACTCCATGGTGTGGGTAACTGTAGTTTATTTAACCAATGTTCTATGGATAGGTCTCAAGTTGTTTCCATTTTTTTCACTAATTCATATAAAGCCTATCCTTGTGAACATATGCAAATGTTTTTCCAGAGCTGTCCTATATGGTATGTATTAGTCACATATGATGATTTAAATTAAATTTTTGTTGATTAGAATTAAATAAAATTAAAAATTCAGTTCCTCAGTCACATTAGTGACATTTTGAATGCTCAGTAGCCACATGGGGCTATTGTATTAGACAGTACAGGTATAGAACATTTCCATCTTCACAGAAAGTTCTTTGAATTGCGCTGTGCTAGAGTATAAGTAGAATCGGTGGAATATAGGATATATACATTTTTAGTTTCTATAGGCTTTTGCAAATTACCCTGCAGAATGACTATCATTCTCATTTATCCCAGGAATCAGTGCAAGTACTAATTTCCTCCCACTGACATCAACACTTAATATTGTGGGTGAAAAACAGTTTTGGTAATAATTGATAAAAATGGTATCTCATTTTATTTGGTATTTGATTAGTCGTGAAGTTGAACATCTTTCTGGTATGTTGTTAAGCCATTCAGGTTTTTTCTCTTGTAGAATTATGTGTTCATATTTTTTCCTGTTTTTCTGTTATCTTATTTATAATCATTTTAATACATTTTATACTCTAATTCTTTGTTTTATGTTTTGCAAATATCTTTTCCTAGTCTGTGACTTGCCTTTGCACTTTTATGTAGGGTTTTTAGTTTGCATATTCTGGCTTTTCTGTCTTTTTGTCCTATGCTTTTTCTGGTATATTTTTTGCTTTGTTTAAGCAATTTGCTATTCCAGGGTCATAAACATAATCTCTTATATTTTAATGCTTTTAAAGTTTTGGTTTGACAATTGTTTCCCACCCATTTTGGTCTTTCATCTTTTATTTTTGCAGTGGGATGTATTAGGGCCTAACTGGTTTTTTTTCCTCAGTATATCAATAAGTAATTTTCCAATCACTATTTATTAATCTGTCCTTTGTTTTCTTAAAGTTGCCTTGGGGATTATAAGTAGGATCTTAAAACAATCTAGTTTATATTAATAGTAATTTAAATCAATAATATACAAAAACTTTTCCCAATATACTGCTGTTCCCTTCTTCCTCCTTTGTATTGCTATTAATAATATCAAATTACATGCTTATTCAAGCCTACCAACGTAGGTTTATAATTATTGATTTATGCAATTGTCTTTTAAAACAGGAGAAAAGAGTTACAATTATAAGTATGTATATCCTGTCTTTCATAATACCTATGTAGTTACCTTTACCAGTGTTCTTTTTTTCTTTGTGTGGATTTGAGTTACTATTTGGTATCCTTTCATTTTCACCAGAAAGACTCTTTAATATTTTTGGAGGACAGATTTTTGTTAATTTGGAAATATCTCAATTTCTCCTTTATTTTAAAGGATAGTTTAGTTGGATATAGAATTCTTGATTTAGTCTTTTTTTCCAGCGTTTTGATAGCATCCCACTGTCTTTTGTTCTCCGTGGTTTCTGTTGAGAAGTTAGCTGTTAATCTTGTTGAAGGTCCCTTGCTCATAAGTTATTTTTCAGTGGCTGCACAACTTTTAAGATTTTCTCTTTGTGTTTGACTTTCATCAACTTGATTATGACGTTTCTAGGTATGGTTTTGCTTGATTTTATTCTACTTGGAGTTTAATGAGTTTATTGAGTGTATAGATTAATATTTTCCATCAAATTTGGGTAGTTTCCAACCATTATTTCTTCAAATATTTTTTCTGCCTCTTTCTCTTCTCTGTCTGAGATTCCTGTTATTCTTAATTTGATACATTTGATGTTTCTACAGGTCTCTGAGGTTCCGTTCATTTTTCTTCATTTTCTTTTCTTTCTGCTCCTCAGAGTAGATAATCTATGTTGACCTATCTTAAGTTTGCTATTATTGTAGCTCAGATCTCTTGTTGAGCCCTTCTAGTGAATGTTTTACTTCAGTTATTATGCTTTTAACTCCAGAATTTCTGTTTGGTTTTAAAAAACAATATCTGTCTCTTTACTGATATTCTCTATCTGGTGACTCATTGTTGTAAAATTTTCATTCTTTAGATATGGTTTCCTTTAGTTGTTTGAACATACTTTTTATAGCTGATTTAAAGTCTTTCTCTACTAAATTCAAAATCTGGGTCTCCTCAGAGACATTTTCTGTTAGCTTCATTTTTCTTTGTATTTGCCATACTTTGCTGTTTCTTTGTATGTCTTATAATTTTTTGATGAAAACTGAACAGTTAAGATTACATATTGTAATGACTCTGGTGTCAGATAACATCACCCTTCCAAAGTTTGTTGCTCCTGGTGTTTTTTTTTGTTGTTGTATTGTTCTTCTTTTGAGTCTTTCCTGGACCAATTCAGTAGATTGTGTGTTTCTTGCAGTGTGTAGCCATGGAGTTCTCTGTGAGCTCTTCTAAGTTCTTGTTTTTATTTTTAACCTGTCTTCCTAGGAGTCACATCTGGGCTGGTATAATTAAGTGGTCCGCCTATGATTAGTCAGAAGATTTAATGGCTTGCCTTTAAATCTTCTACTTTTGGCAGAGGGATCTTTGTGAGAAAGCACACCTTCAAACTAGCAGTTTATAAGACAGCCATAGCTTTCATATGCAGGCATCAAGGTCAGTGAAAAATGAGTAACTGGTGATTTGTCTTTTCTCAGGTCTTCTTTGGCATGTAAACAGAATTCATGAAACCTTTTAGATCCCCAGGAATATATTGGCAGTTTTCAAAGTTCTTTAACAGTCCAGGATTTCCTTTTAATTCTCAACCAGGCTCTTGTTTGCCCCATCTGAAATCACAGCCTTCTGCAGCTGAGATACTGCTAGGAATTTGCCATTGTTTTGGCCATTTCCCTGTCCTCACTCTGTGAAGCTGAGCTGGGTCTCTAAGATCCACATCACTGAGAATAGAGATTTTTCCAGGGAACTGCAAGTTTGGGTAAAATATTGACTGCTGAGACAATGGTACTTTTAACAAAACGCCAAAAGAGACCTCTCCATTGTCTGCGTTCCTGCTGGCTTTTGGCTGCTTTGCCAATTGGCTGGGGAAAGAGGTGTAATGGAAATAGCCCAAAGTTTAAGTCTTAAAGGAGTTCAGTAGTTTCTCTTGGGTGGATGATTTTTCAGTTCATTCTCTGGCTTTGATTAGTTGTCTGTTCTGAAATGGTTTGTTTTTAGTTATATTTCCTGTGTTTTTATTGTTTCAGAGGAGAGAGAGTTCAATGAGGTCCTCCCTACCATTCTGGAAGGTGATCTCCCCGTAGTCATGATTTTTTCGTATAATGCAGAACTGGATTTGATTTACTGGTATTTAGAATTTTTGTAAACCTAAGTGATATTAGGATTCTGTATTCTTTTGTGTTTGGCTTTTTCTATCTGCTTTAGTGTAATTTTAATGTTTCTATTACCAAATACAACATCTTTCCTGTCTCTGCCCCAATGCAACCATGTGCATAAATCTTGTTTAATCTTTGTTAGTGTGTATAGTAGTACTTTGCAAAATTTTGGCCAAGAATTTTGTCTGTGCTTTTTATTGCTTTATCCCCAATGACTAGAATGGTGCCTATAACATAGTATAATTAACAAGTAAATATTTCTTGAAGGAGTGAATAACATTAATCTCTTCAAATATTTCTGTGTACTTCTGATCAGTACTTACTTTCATTTCTGGTAAGGTCTATCACTTCCCTCTAGGCTTTCATTTTCTTCTTGTCCTCTATAACAAAAACTTAGATTGTTTTAATGAATCTATAACACTTTTTTACAAGTAAATGTTTATTGAATTAAGTCTGAGTTTAGAGCTGATTCGTTTCACTAGTATCAGTATTATTGCTACCATTTATATATTTTTACATACCTTCTGTTCTAACACTTTGTTTTCTAGGCCATGGACACAGTCATTCCCTTTTTAACGGTGCTCTAGATCAGACACATGGCCATCTAGATCATTGCCATAGTCACGAAGTGAAACATGGTGCTGCACACAGCCATGATCATGCTCATGGACATGGACACTTTCATTCTCATGGTGAGTAGTCTAAAGACTTTCAAAGTGACAGCCTCCAAATAAACAGGAATTGTGTAGGTTACTTTTCCTAGTTGAAATAGTTTATTAAAAGGATACTGCAATCAACTTCTTTTCTAATGAATCTGTTTCCCAGGGCCCCTTTATTTTTAGTATATCATGAAATTAACTCAGTATAAGGCAGTGGATATAGCTTTCTTTTCAGTGAGTATGTAATAATAAAATACCACCATTTTAAATGAGTGTCAGTGAATGAGGAACAATTGCAATTTAGCAAATCAAAATCGCAATGTTTTAAGTTGATGAGGGCTTTTGTACTATATAGCCTTATAAAAATATGGTAGGGTTTTTGACTTTTCACATTTTTGTTGTAATGTTTTATGCTTATTGCTGATGTTTACCTCTGTGTTTCTTTAGAAATCTCTGTATACTAAATTCTATAGCATTAGATATTTACCAACTTAATCTTTTATTTTAAATTATATTCAAAATAGTTTATCAAGTATAGATTAATGGAAGCTGTGTAGGTAACACAATTCAATTACTCTTTAAATAGAGAATATGCTTAAATATTATCTGAATTTACCACACTGAGTGCTAAATCTTTAGATTTGAAAATATGAAAGGGGCCTTGTAAAGTGAGCATTCCAAGACCCTAATTTTTCAGTCTTTAAAATTTTTTTAACTACTTTACTGAGATATGATTGACATATAAAAAGCTGTGCATATTGAATTTATACAATTTTGATGAGTTTAGAGATAAGTATATACCCATGAAACTGTCACCACAATTTATGCCATAAACATATCCATTACCACTGAAAGTTTCCTCCTGCTGTCTTTATTTATTCTTATTCTTCTTATTTAGTTTTGTGATAAGAGCATTTAACATAAAGTATACCCTCTGAGCAAATTTTTAAGTATATGATACAGTATTAACTACAGATACTATGCTGTACAGATCCCTAGGACTTATTTATCTTGCATAACTGAAATTTTATGCCCTTTGACTAAAACTCCTGGCAGTCACCATTCCTACTCTTCTCTTTCTATGAATTTTACTATTTTAGATACCATGATAAGTGGTATCATGTAGTAGTTATCCTTCTGTGTCTGCTTGCTTCATTTAGCATATTGTTCTCCAGGTTCATTTACATTGTCCCAAATGGCAGAATTTTCTTTGTTTTTGAAAGGCTGAATAACATTCCATGGTGTGTATATACCACATTTTCTTTATCCATTCATTCGTTGATGGGCATTTAAGTTGCTTCCATGTCTTAGTTATTGTGAATAATGCTGCAGTGAACATGGAAGTAAGAGATATCTCTTTGAGATCCTGATTTCAATTCCCATGGATATATACCCAGAAGTGGGATTGCTGGATCATATGGTAGTTCTGTTTTTAATTTTTAGAGGAACCTCTGTACTGTTTTCCATAGTGTCTGTACCAATTTATATTCCTAGCAATAGCATACGGGGGTTTCCTTTTCTCCACATCCTTGTCAATACCTGTTGTCTTTTGTTTTTTTAATAACAGGTATCTTAACAGGTGTCACATGGTATCTCATTGTGATTCTCATTTTCATTTCCCTGATGATTGGTGGTGTTGAGCACCTTTTCATATAACTGTTGGCCATTTGTATGTCTTCTTTGGAGAAATGTCTGTTTAGTTCCTTTGGCCATTTTTTAATCAGGTTATTTGTTTTGCTATTGTGGGAGTTCTGTATCTATTTTGGATATTAATCCTTTATCAGATATATAGTTTGCAGATATTTTCTGCCATTCCGTAGGGCGCCATTTCATTTTGTTGTTTGTTTCCTTTGCCGTGCAGGAGCTTTTTAATTTGATGTAATTCCACTTGTCTATTTTTGCTTGTTGCCTGTGTCAGTGTCTAAAATTTGCTGCATTTTTGTAATAATTACACTGGTATGCTTTAGAACCTTGCTTTTCCAATGTTTTTGCTCACATGCATCCCAAAATAAATTTTAAAAAACTACATATCCCTCACACTTTTGACTCTCAGTGGGATTTTCAAGGTAGCTATCTCTTCCTTCGGACACAGCAGTACCATATCTGGACACACAAAAAAAATTGTGCAGCCTTATGTTTATGCTTTTATATTTCTTTGTTATATTATTGCAGAGTATTGTTACAATGCTCTACCAAGTGGTAGTGATAAGGGTACATAAATTTTTTTTTGGTGCTGTGGGCCAAAAACAAATGACTATAGGCAGGTACTTGTTAGTCATGATTAGAAAGTCATGATTAATTCTCCTGATGATCCCTTTAAACAAATATTGCTCATCTTTTGCCTTGTTTACCTATATTTTGTGCTTCAATATTAAAGCTGATTAATAATCTTCAAAGTATTTAAGTATAGAAATTATAATTTTTTAAAATCTTTTCATCATAAAGGCAAAATTTTTAAAAAATGTTTTTATTTCTTCTATATGCAAAGCTTGCTACATCTAGCTAGAAGCTATTGAAAACTACTGTTTGCTATAGTCAAGTTATCCTGCATACTGTCCTGCCTTCATTTCTTGGACCTCTTATAATTTCAAGCAGTACATGTGGTTTTTTTGGAATTTTCCAATTGTAAAATATTAGAAGATATTTTATGACTATTAAAAAATTTTCACAGTGTTTTTAATTTCTTATGCTCCTCCACTCAATTACCTCATTAAATTTTAAAAATAATTTTGTAGGTCTGATATATCTGTGCAGTCATACATTTGAATGAAAAAGGACTCTGAATTGTAAAAATTTGAATCAGGAATTGAAAACATGTTGTAAAACAATTTAACTTAATTCTCTACAGATGGTCCTTCCTTAAAAGAAACAACAGGACCTAGCAGACAGATTTTACAAGGTATGTCAATCGTTTGTTTCTTACTTTTATGAAATTAGTTTCATAGTTTGGAGTTGTTGAAGTTTTTCTTTAAGAAAAATACATAACGTAGTATTTGTGCTTAGAATGTTAGCCTTTTTAGTGTAGTGATTATTTTATATATACTGTTAGATATATGAGCAGATGTTCCTTTGTCGCTTGGTTATTTTCTTAGATGTAACAAGAAACACAAAATATTCGGAAACTATACTGCTTAAATATAAGTAACACTCATGCCTATGACTATAGTAACACTATACAGATGCTTCTTGACTTATAATGGGGTTAAATCCTGATATACCCATGATAAATTGAAAATATTGTAAGTTGAAAATACACTTAATACATTTAGACTACTGAACATCATAACTTAGCCTCGCCCACCTTAAATGTGCTCAGACACTTACGTTAGCCTACAGTTGGGCAAGATCATCTTACACAAAGCCTATTTTATAAATAAAGCATCAAATAATATGCAATTTATTGAATACAGTACACTGTAGAACGCGGGGTTGTTTTCCCTTGTGATCACATGGCTGAGAGCTGTGGCTTGCTGCTGCTGTCCAGCATCACAAGAGAGCATCATACCATATTGTCACTAGCCTGGGAAAAGATCAAAATTCAAAGTACGGTTTCTACTGAACGCATATTGGTTTCACACTATCATAAAGTCAAAAAGTTGTAAAGTCAATTCATCATAAGTTGAAGACTGCCTGTAGTATTATGTTTGTCTTCATAGGATTATTACATAGTTTTTCCAAGAATAATACCCAATATGTTTTTGTGTTGTGGGAAAATTTAGAGCTAAAAAATGTAATGCAAAGTGCAAACTCCATTACATTTGTAGGTTTCAGTATCAATAGATGATACCGAAACAGGGCTTTACATGTTATATAAAATGATGTGTATTACAAAGTTTTCTAACCCAGAGACAATCAATCTTGTCTTTGAACTATTGTAGTTTCCTTTTTTGGAATGTGAACCAATCTTTGGCTCTGAGTTTCCATTTAGACTTTGTTGTCAAGGTCTCCTAATTCCCAGCTCCCTGTCTTCTACCTTTGTTAACTTTTGACTTCAATCTGACTTTCTCAGTGGCTTCTGATCCAATTTCTACTGTACCTATTTTTCTCCACTATTCCTTGATATAACTCTTGCTTTTTATTTTTTCACCATAAATGTGTTCCTCCATACTGAGGAATTTATTTTCAGAAGGCTTTAATGTGTCTTCCAGTCACTGATTTTTCATTTACAAAATACACAGAATTGTTTTAGAACATTTGCTGAAATACTTTATGATCATGCATATTTGACGTGTCTGTATCAAGTGCTGTTACCTAGCTTTGATAATAAGAATTTATTTTTAGTTTTGAAAATCATCACAAGTTGGAGGAAAGGAAGTTACATTTGCCTTCCTGTGAAAATAAGTTTATATTTTCTGAATATACATCGGTTTATGGTGGCTGAAGCAGCCCAGTAGATAGCTGAAGAATAGAGAAAACTGCCTGATATTAAAACCTTCCTGCAGAATGACTATGTAGATACTCACACATGAAAAACTATTAGCTAACTGAATTTTTCAGTTATTTACTACATCTTGAGTATGACCCCTGGTTTACTGAGTTCTTGGGGAGTTAGATTATCAGTATTCTATCAAGTCTTCTAAGGCTTTTAACTTCATATAAGTTAAATACATTAATTTATATTTCTTTCTTTCTTCAGTAATTTTTCTCCTTAAACAGTTACTATACAGAAAGAAGAACTCACATAATTAATGACACTTGCTACTAAAACCAGTTTTCAGGTTGACAGATAACATGTAGCCAGGGACTTCCCAACTTAAGGAAAATCAAGAACACATGATTTTTTTTTCCTTTCAGTGTTTATAGCTATTTTCATTTCTCATTCTACCAAAACACTGATTAAAAATGTAAAGATATAAAAGCATATATCACATATAAGAGTTTGTAGTTTAAGGACCTTCAATACACTTTAATGTGTATTTTTTTCTGGTTTTATTTTTAAAAGTTAAAGTGCCCCAACATTATTGATCTATTCAATTCTTTGCTGTTGGAAATACCTTAGACAAAATGAATATTCCATAAGTATGCTCTGACAAAATATTTTTATTTTGGGAAAGTTTTTGTTGAGAGAGCCATTAGCTTATTGAAGAATGATTATAATAAGTCAAAACTCTATATGTAAATGAAAAAATATATGTAGGTAGTGAGGGATGAATTATGTTTGGTATAATATTTGATACAAAAATCTACAGTAGATGAATTTAAGTATGAAATCCTAGAATGCAGGATTTGATTGGATTCATTAATAGTTTTTAAATTACTAGAATAGTTTTTTTGTTTAAGTAAATCTGTATTTCTATGCCTAAAACTAATTATAGTTTACCTTTTATTGTCCTGTAAATAATAAAAAAGAAAAAAATAAGTATTTCTGAAGTACATAAATACTTTTTACACACTATTTATTTTCAGATAGGGTAGTTGATGTTATTGAAGAATATTCGATTTTTAGCAAGATATGGTTAAAGTTTAAGAGACAATGTTTTGCTGTATAGTAAATTTTACCTATTGAAGATCTAAATGCTGAGTAATTTATTGTCTTAGTCGAGTCTCTTCAAAACGTATAGTGTATGAAACTTAGTTCTTGACACTTTTAATGATGTTTCAAGCAAGTGTTACTTGTTAAAAGTTAATGTTACATCTAGATTCTTAGAATGTAAGTATAATTTAATTGTTAATTATTAAAAGGTTAACATTTTAATATTCATTTAAAAATATTCAAATCCATGCTTTCTTTCACATTGAGTTTGAATGTAGTATGTAACTTATTTAGGTAATAAAACCTTTAGGGTAATTAATAATTACATCAGGATAGAATTTCTTGGTCCATAGAAAATTCTAGTGTCAAATGGTATTAATTTTAATCACCAGCAGAGGGCTCTGTGTGTACATATATTTGTAGTTACAATGTTTTCTTGACCAGTTGTTTTATCTAATGCAGTTTCCTTCCCCTAACAAATTGTTAATTAACTTTTGGACTTTTTTAGTTAGAGATGAATGTTTGCAGTTTTTGAAATCAATTTGTTTCTCTCCTTCTTCATTTATATCATTAAGAGCAAGTATAATTTACTTGTCGGGTATTTTAACCCCTGTTGATTTGAAAAAGAAAAGATTATTCAGGTTATAAATGTACTGTTTTATATTTACAAAACAGTAAATATACATGCTTACTGATTTTTCAATTTAATATTTAGTTTTTAATATAAAACTAAGTATAATTCTAAGAAATATTTGTACTTTAACCAGAAGATATGATTTTGATTCTTATTATGCTTTATTTCTAGGTGTATTTTTACACATTCTAGCAGATACACTTGGGAGCATTGGTGTAATTGCCTCTGCCATCATGATGCAAAATTTTGGCCTAATGATAGCAGATCCTATCTGTTCGATCCTTATAGCCTTCCTTATAGTTATAAGGTAAGTGTTATGTTACTTTCAAGTATTAAAATGAAAGATAGGTGATAAATATGTTTTTTAAATTACAGGTCTAAAATACAAATTATTATATTGCTTTTCCTTTGGTATTTCAGAAATTCCTATATAGATTCTTTTTTCATCTTCATATTTTTTTCTGCATTTGCCATTTCTTTCTTGCCTAGAATTTCATGTTTCTTTTTGGTATTTTGTAATTAAACTTTTTAGTCATAATTCAAATGAGTAGTAGTTTTCTTGAATCCAACACTATAGAGTAAAATATTAGAAGTATAAAATGTATTAATTATAGGTAAAATATTCTTCTTTTGACGTCTATATTTTGCATTATAAAATGCAAAAGAATATCAAAGTCTTTTCTAGTAGAACTATTTTTAATTATAAAATCACATTATTGCAGGAATCTTATAAAAATGCTTACTGAAATAAATTTATGTCTGTCATCTTGTGTTGATTATAAAGTTCTTGAGGAAGCATCTGCCTCTTAGCTCTTCATCTTTCTATTGTCTACCATAGTGCCAATGTATATGTAAAGGTATATATATGTATGTAGGTGTATAAATTCTCAGTAAATTTTTGCTTATTAGATTGTATAGTTATCTCTTAAGTTCATTGTACCCTGAGATACATTTTATTATTGATATAATTTTTATTAGAATAATAAAGGATCAATATGTTCCTTTATTTTAAAGTCTTCAGTTATTTAAAATTTTACAAATATACTGCAAATGTCTTGATTTGGACTATTTTTATTTATTTTTCTGTATGATTTTACTGAGTAAAACTTTTTTGTTGTAATGATAACAAAGACCCACTAGAGGTCAGACTATGGTAATTTTTATAGCTTGTAGTTGATTGGAGTAGATTTAATAGATTTTGATGAGATTATAATGTTGAAATTAATCAGAAACAGAGATTTTTTAAGTTTCTGCCTAAAAAGTAGGGTATACATTTTAAACATGCTGATTATTTTTTAATTTTTTCGAATAATTTATATAAGGAAGTAACTGCTATATAAATCTTGCATAAAGTTTGGAATACCTTTTCTTCTTCTTTGGAAATTTTACTACACTTCCTTGAAAGTTCAGTTTAGATGTCCCATAATCTATGAAACTTAACTTTTGATAGATTTGTTCATTCTTACAACTATAACTGTTTGTGCTCTCAGTGTTCATTTCATTTTGTTAATGTACTATAATTCTTAGTTGCTTCTCACACTTCTTTTTTTTTTTTTTGGAGACAGAGTTTCACTCTGTTGCCCTGGCTAGAGTGCCGTGGCGTCAGCCTAGCTCACAGCAACCTCAAACTCCTGGGCTCAAGCGATCCTTCTGCCTCAGCCTCCCGAGTAGCTGGGACTACAGGCATGTGCCCACCATGCCTGGCTAATTTTTTTCTATGTATTTAGTTGGCCA